>JAQMRL010000007.1:34738382-34888382 GCA_035578175.1 Catonia carolina | reverse complement strand
CAGCTTTTACAAACAAGCGCTACAATGTGCACACAACAATTAGTAACCTCAAAATGACGTCATTTCATTCTGCTTGACACAGAGAGCGACGGCCGCGCATGCGCGGAACTGCGATCGCAGCGCTACCACGGAGAAAGATGGAAAGTCATGTGTACAGTGTTTCGGGACAGAAAAGAAATTTTACTGATTGATTTTTTGCTGCGAGGTCAAACAGTCAATAAAGAAGTTTACTGCGAGACTCTCAAGAAACAGCGCTGCGCAATACAGATCAAGCGCCGAGGAATGCTCACGAAAGGCGTGGTTTTCTTTCATGACAATGCCCAACCACACACTGCGAATGAGACAAAAAGACTCCTTCAGGACTTTGCCTGGGGCTTGTTCGACCATCCTCCGTACAGCCCTGACCTCGCTCCTAGCGACTTTCATTTGTTTCTGCATCTGAAGTCTTTCCTAGGCAGTCAGCGGTTGAACAGCGATAAAGAGCTGAAAAAACATGTTAGCTCTTGGGTGACTACACAGGCGGCAGCATTCTATGAAGAGGGTATACAAAAGCTTGTACCACGCTATGACAAATGCCAGGAAAATCACGGGAGTTATGTCGAAAAATAGTTTAAGAGTTGTAGATGTTTATGAAATAAATTTCATTGTTGTATCTGTACTTGTTCTTTTTTTATTTCAAAACGGAAATTACTTTACGAACGTACCTTGTATCTCTCTGAAAACCAATTTTTGGATTCAGGAATTCATAATAAGTTAAGTTCATTTGAAATATGTATAAATTATTTTTTAGGATCGCAGTACTTGGTTATTTTATGCTGTAATTAGAGAGCCGAGGAATGTAAAAGTGATATTATGTACATTGAATTAAAACACACTTTTCATTTTCTATCTAAATGTAACGTAATGAAATTGGTTACAAAGTTATTACAGAATATTGGTTACAGAATATTCCTATAAATTTTATCGAGTCATCTGTCTATAAATGCAAGTGAAGTTATTTTGACGCGGATTAAAATTTTCAATCCGTTGTTTTCCATTATAATCGAACAAAAGAGTACTATGTATTGACTGGTTTAGTCCATTAAAATGTGATATAACTATATGCTATTATATTGATTTGTTATTGTTTTTGGTTGGTATTAACCTTATTAAAAGGTTCAACCACTGGGAGACTAAAAATTTTTGTTACACCTAAAAATCTTTAACTTTTAACAGACGGGTAGCCCATATATTTTTTTTAGATGACGAGTGTGCAAGTACTCAATTTGTGTAATAGTTTGTGTAATAGTGAAGGTAATTGTACACGCACACCAGTAAACGTTATAGTTAAATTGTGGCTGAATGTATGCCTCGGAGGTTTTGGGTAGTATTTGCAGTTCAAAAATAAATATAATATAAAAAAAATGGAGAAGTGAGTATCTTTATTCATAATAATATCTTAAAACATGTACAAAAAGTCATGTTCCACCCGATAAAAATGATGGTAGGTCTCGCGATTTTTTTAAATAATTAAATCTGAAGTAAAAGGAACTACTGATGTTTTTGCATTAAAACAAATTACCAAATTAAATGTTAAAACCTTACTAATGACAGCTTGTTTTTATGTTTAAAGGATAAGAGTTTTTAGTCTAGTTCGGACTCAACTCCCACTGGACTAACTACCGTCCACCTTCTTTTAGAATGAAGCTCTCCGTGTGCAGATTTGCTATCACCCATCGTTATTTTTCCAAGTTCCCGATTAATCCAAAAAATAGAAAATTAAGGTATTTTTGAAACAAAGTACTTTGAATTTTTTAATGAATAGATGCCTTGATTAATCAATTTTTGGCCTCCAAGAAGAGTTGGTGCAGTTTGATGGGAGTTTTCGTTTTTCCGATGAAAGTATACCGTTCTGAAAAAACTGGAAATCGTCAACTATTGGCCTGTTCTTTCGGAGATTTGGAGAATTTATAGATTTTTAGACGTAGAAAGCGAAAATGTTCTCTCCAAGCCTGTGTTATTAAGTACAGATTCATAATTATAAACTCAGTATTTATGAAGAAAACTAGCTCCCCGTCCTAGCTTATCCGGGTATAATTTTGTTTTATTTCAAATATGTTTAAATTAGGGTTATAAATAAATCAAAAATAAAATTTTATGATTTCTAAAAATCCGATATATATATATATATTTGGACACCTTCATTGAATTTCGGCCCTTTACCTCATCCGGAACTTAATAAACAAACATATGTGTTTAAGGATTGAACACTGTTTTCAACCCTTAACAGGTACATTTTTTTAATCGCTAAGGGGTGATCTTTTTAGGTGTACTAAAGGTAATATCTTCACCATTTCAGTAATTTAGCTCGTCTGTAACTGAGTAAACTGGAAATATTGATTTAACCATTGAACACCCTTTTCAACCCCTTACGGGTAAATTTTTGAAATCATATCTAATATGTCTGGAACTTAGTACATTAATAAAAATTATTGGTTTAAGAATTGGACACCCTTTTCAACGTTTTAGGGGTACATTTTGGAAACTGTTAAGGGATAATTTTTTAGTTGCATTGCACTATAAATAATATCATCGAAACTCATCCATCTAGCTCGTCTGGAATTTAGTAGATAAACAATAAATATTGGTTTAGGGTTTGAACACCATTCCATCTCCTTAGCAGTACATTTTGGAAATTATTAAGGAGTTATTTTTGTAGTTAAACTATAAGTAACATCACCACAGAGTTTTAGCCTTCTAGTTTGTCCGGAACTTAGTAAACGAAAAATATCAGTTTAAGGGTTGAACAACCTTTTCAAACCCTTAACGGCGAAATGCCGAAGAAATTTATGTTTTAATTTTAAATTTACCCAAAAGGGAATATCCTTTCAAAATTTTAGTCTAAATATTGTGCAAGTAAGGAGTATAAGTAATGAGTCAATGAATGTGTCAGTCGAGAGGGCTTTCCTATTTACATGTATAGATTAATTTTGACAAATACAGTACTCCATTTAAAAGCTTTCTGAATGCAACTAACAAATAAATGATTCAGGATTTGTAGAAATCAGGGCATAGAAAAGTTATTTTTTTCCAAATATTTCCTTGGATTACACCGAAGAAAGTTAAAATTAAAGTGTTTTGGAAAAGCGTTAATAAAAGTAGAAAGGAATTTTTATTTTAGCTGTATTTTAAAAAATCTGGTGTGAAACACTCACACAACTTTCTCTTGCCAATGCAAATAATTAACAATAAACCTAACATTAGTAATAAAACATTAGAAATAAACACACAAACTAACCTCAAAAAACATTAGTGAAATACGCAAAATTTATATCGACCTCAGTTTGGCTTAAAAATACGGAAAATCGCTCATTCACGCTAAACCAGGCACTGTACAAAAAAATGCATAAAATAAAAGTTGTAGATCTCTTAATTTCCTATAAATTTTATTTTATACACTTTTGTCGTAAAATGCATTTTAAGGCCGAAATCTTAAAAAAATAGATTTTTCACACGTTTTCGTGAGAAAAAAACAGAAAATTGCTAATTACCGCTAAACTAAGCGTTATACAAAAAAATGTTTGAAATAAAAGTTGTAGGTTTTTAAATTCTCTACAACTTTTATTATATAATGTTTTGCGCTAAAATGCATATTAAAGCCGCACTCTTAAAAAGAAAACGTTTTAACGTAAAAACAGCCTCACGCAGAATTTCAGCAAACATGGCGCCTACCCTATCTTGTAGCGCATAAAAAATTGAGTAAACCAGGAGATTTTAAAAAAAATCGTAGGACCAGTTTTTGAGAAAATCGCAAAAAAGTGAAAAATTATTCGAATAAACTACTACTTCCGGTTGACCGATTTTGATGAAAATGTTCGTGTCGGGTCCGGTAGTGGTATGTAACTTAAGTTTCAAGTTTCAAGTTCGTACAATGTTCCGTTCTTGAGATATTCTGTTCACACACACACACACACACGCACACACACACACGCACACACACACGCACGCACGCACGCACGCACGCACACACACGCACACACACACACACACACAGACACACACACACACAGACCAATCGCTAAAAACTTGTTTTTTGGGTTCAGGGGGTCTGAAAACGTGTAGATCCGGTGAAAACTTGATTTCGAAAAATCGACATGAAAACAATACTTTCCTTCCTATATATTCATATAGGCAAGAGAAAGTAAAAAAATACTATGCAATCATGATTACTCATAGATTGCATAAATCATCAGCCATACAAAATTATAAATAGAAACCCAATATTTTATTGTAACGACAGCTGGGATTGATGATCGGACGCTATCTGTAAATTGACTGAAATAATGCATTCAGTAATGCACTTGACAGTACAGGATCGTTTTTGAAATGCATCATTGTTACTGTACTAATAGTTAGAGGCACATTCATTTTGCTAAAACAATAAGGCCAGGTATCGTAGTGTCACTGATCTCCCTAATGGATGTAACTTAACCATAAAATACTATTTATCATTGTAACATTATTGTTTGGTTTGGTCGCGCATGTTTTTGATGTACAATTATGTTTCATTCATATAACTAGACCCTGAATTAATTAATAATTTATTTAAAATCATAATAATATCACAACCGTGTGTGTTGTATAAAAAGTTTAGTCCGATATTTATATCAGATTCAACAACATCTGTTTTTGAATATTTGTTTTCATGTAAAACTATTTAATAAAATATTAATTAAATTTAAAAAAAATCTGGAGTTCACTCACACAACTTGCTCTTGTCAATGTAAATAATGAAAAACATGAAATAATTTTAAAAACCCCTTTCATGAGTCGCCGCGTCTCATGGCAATTTCTAAAAACGTTTACCATTAACCTGTGGTAAAAATATTCGTGATTTCTGTATTTACTCTTTAAGACGAATCGAATTATGCTATTTTTGTTTCCCAATTCCGACTTTAATTATCGATTCCGGTTTTGGGACACTTACGGTCAAAACCGGAAATTCAAACCCAATTCAGGCCCACTAACTTTAGGTGTAGATTACGAATCCGGAAACCATTTGCTGCTATTTCTTGTATTTTCTGACTTTGATTTCTTGACTTCCGGTTTTGGGCTACTTTCGGTCAAAACCAAAACTTTAAACCCAATGATTTCTGTATCTACTCTTTAATAGGAATTGAATAACATTATTTTGTTTCCAAATTCCTACTTTGATTTGTTCACTTCTGGTATTGAGCCACTTGCGTTTGAAATCGGAACTTCAGACGCAATTTAGGCTAACTAACTTTTTGTGTAGACGATTTCGAAAACGTTTTGGTTTTATCTGTTGTAGTTTCTGACATATGGTTGTGACGGATGGACGGATAAAACAAAATGATAGATAACAATTTTTAAAATTGTTACCAAAAATATCCATTTTTATAATTATCCATCCGGATAATTCTACATGAAAATTAAACTGTGTTGAACCATGATTTTGATGGGCAAAATGTAGAAAATCACCGACTGATGCTAAACTAAGCTCTGTAGAAAAAAACATGCTTGAAAAAAGTAGTTGTTTAGGTCAACAGCCGAAAGGCTGGTTTAAAACTCTAGAGGTTTTACTAAGTAAAACGAGGAGTGAGCTGGTTTGCCATTGCCTTCCTCACTGAATACAAAAGTAGCCTATGCTTATCTGCATGCCAGGTTCTCCGAAAAGCATCTACTCTGCTCCCTGAAAATGACACATTCACTTCATTCACCATAGGGTCTGGCTGTATAATTAAATTCATTACTTTCAGAGGAGATAACTCTGACTAGTGTCTTTTACACCTCTACCTCTTCTGTTCTTAAATAGTTTAATCATATAATTATAGGCTGATCATGTGGTAAGAAACAAAACTATTTTTTCTAGCCCTAGAACTAGCAGATCGAGTGCAAATAATTTAACACTCCACCTGCCTGTTATGGGCGATGAAATAAAGTTATAGGTTTTTTAATATTCTACAACTTCACATATGTAAACTTTTGTTGTTAATCTTAAAAAAAAAATACCACAAAAGTTACAGCTCCCCCCACGAATTGTAAAAGGCATGCTGCTTACCCTATCTTATAGCGCACAAAAATTTACTAAATAAGCCGATTTTAGACAAAATCGTAAGAGCCGTTTTTGAGAAAATTGGAAAAAAGTAAAAAATTCCACGAATAAACTACTGTAATTGACCGATTTTGATGAAAATATTCGTGTCGGGTTTCCTTATGGTACCTGACTTAATTTCCATGTTATAACCTTGTACGATTTTTCGTTCTTAAGATATTTTTCACACACACGCACACACACACACACAAGTACACAGACCAATTGTTAAAAACTTGATTTTTTGTTCAGTGGACCTTGAATTGTATATTTCCGGTGAAAACTCGATTTCAAAAAATTGACATGAAAACAATATTTTACTTCCCTATATTTGATATAGGGCAAGAGAAATTAAAAATTAATGGATTACAGTTAAGGAAAATATGTCTAAGGTTAACTTTCTTAAGATGTATACATGATTATAAAAGACAAGACTAGAAATGCTAAAGGTAAAGACAAATGAGGGATGGCATTTAACTCGAAGTGTTAATACAGGTGAAGAAAATTAGCAGTTACTGATAGGACGAGAAACGATATCAGTGGCTGTCGATAGAGTTTGTAATTCAGTTTAATGAAATGTGTCTTCTGAGAACTAATAATAACAATGCTCTGTTAATTACTGAGTGTATTTACCCTATCTTATTTAATTAGCGTATAAATGTAGATAATAATGTACAGCGACTCATATTCCTCCCTATGAAGAAGCTTTTGTTTTGTAATAGGATTAAAATAAATCTTTATTATTATCATTATTATTAATTATAAGAAAACATCGTATTATTATTTAAAAAATTTGGCGTGAAACACTCACACGACCTTCTCTTGCCATTGAAAATAATCCTTACATCAAGCTAACATTAAATTAAACTAAACTTATTAAATTAAATTAAACTAACATTAAACCTAACATTAGTAATAAAACATTAGAAATAAACAAAAACCTAACCTCAATAAACATAACCTAATTTTAATCATGAGTGAAAGACGCAAAATGAAAATCAACTTCAGTTTGCCTTAAAAATACGGAAGATCACTCTTTCACGCTAAACTAGGCTCTGTAGAGAAAAATACTTTAAATAAAAGTTGTAGACCTTTAAATTTCCTATAAATTTGATTATATACACTTTTGTCATGAACTTTTAATGTTTGATTAATTTCTCACCTCGTTCATATATTTGGTAATAGAGATAATGTATAGGTCTTCCATGAAGAGCAAAAACAGAACATCGGGTGGACAAACGAAAGGAGAAAATCCTACAATGAACCAATGCTGAGAATGTGGGCCGCAAAAAGAGCTTACAGAAACGTCTAAAGTTGCCTCAAGCGTTCTAAAATTGGCCCTTTACGAGCAAAATAAATTAATTCAAACGATTCGCATTGTATTTTCCTCGTTAATATCGTCTCAGTTGAGGTAGGTGACTTTTATAGCAAAAGTCTCTCTACCATAAACATGGTGAACGTTTCAATCTGTGCAAGAACAATTTTTGATGTTATTTTAGGTTGAAATCTAAGAAACTGATTTTCCAAATTTCTGTTTACAGGTCCTATTAAGCATTGAATATATCATCATGATTAACTTTCTTGAGTAAAACTTTCAGAAAGTGAATAATAAGTTTTTTTCAATGACTTTTTATTTTTAAGAATTATTTTTGCTTTTATTCAGCAAGTAACGTTATTTTCCTGTGAGTAATAATGAGATACAGTTTAACCTTTAAAATGGGGTTTTATCATGTACACAAATTAACGCTAAAGGCGTTTGTTCAGTAGCTGGAAAAATGGTTTAATTAATTGAATATTGTAATTAAAGTAATGGCATTGCCTGTGGTGAAAAAAATAATGGGAGAAGCACAAAAAACGTATGAAATTAAAGTGAGGAAAGCTACATTAAAAATTAAATTCTTGGATTTTTTACTTTCTCTTGCCTATATGAATATATAGGAAGGAAAGTATAGTTTTCATGTCGATTTTTCGAAATCGAGTATTCTTCGGATATACACGTTTTCAGACCCCCTGAACCCCAAAAAACATGTTTTTAGCGATTGTTTTGCGTATGTGTGTGTGTGTGTGTGTGTGTGTGTGTGTGTGTGTGTGAACAAAATATCTCAAGAACGAAACATCGTACAAAGTTGAAACTTAAAACTTAAGTACTACTAGAGGACCCAACACGAACATTTTTAACAAAATCGGTCAACCGGAAGTAATAGTTTATTTGTGTCAATTTTAACTTTTTGCGATTTTCTCAAAATCGACTTCTACGATTTTTTTAAAAATTGCCTCATTTATTACACTTCATATGTTCTACATGATAGGGCAGGTGACATGTCTGCTGAAATCCGGAAAATAATATAAATTAATATGAATTTTAGCGGAAAAGTGCACACAATAAAAGTTTTTGAAAATTTTAAAATCTACAACTTTTATTTCAAACATTTTTTATATAATGCTTAGTTTATTGGTAATACTGATTTTGTTTTCTTTTTCATGAAAACCTGTAAAAAAGGGTTTTTTATGATTTCAGCCTTGTGTTGCTTAGGTCATCAGCCGAAAGGCTGGTTTGAACCTGTAGAGGTTTTACTACTGTAAGTAAGTAAATTGAGGAGTGAGGTGGTTTACAATTGCCTTCCTCACTGAATGGAAAAGTATGCTTATCAGCATCCCGGGCCCTCTGAAAAGCACATTTTTTCCACTTTGTAAATGACACCTTCACTTCATTCACCACAGGGTCTGGCTGTATAATGAAATTCATTACTTTCAGAGGAGATAACTCTGATTAGTGTCTTTTATTCCTCTACCTCTTCTGTTCTTAAATGATTCAGTCATTTAGTTGGCTGACCATGTGATAAGAAACAGAACTATTTATTTTAGCCCTGAAACTAACAGATTTAGTGCAAATAATTTGACACTCCACCTGTCTGTTATGGGCAGGATTTCAGCCTTAGTATACATTTGACGACAAAAGTGTACATAATCAAATTTATAGAAAATTAACAGATCTACTACTTTTATTATTTACAGAATGTTTCTCTACAGACCCTACTTAAGCGTGAAAGATTGACTTTCCGGTATATTAAGCCAATTACATATTCACCGTAACTAAAACACATTATCTGTGTTTTAGGTACTGTGGTTATATGGTTCATTATTTACATTGGCAAAAGAAAGTGGTGTGAGTGTTTCACATCCGATTTTTACTTTCTCTTGCCTATATGAATATTCATATATTATATTCATATATTATAATATTCCTATATATATAGGAATGAAAGTATTGTTTTCATGTCAATTTTTCGAAATCAAGTTTTCACCGGATGTATACGTTTTCAGACCCCCTGAACCCAAAAAACATGTTTTTAGGGATTGGTCTCTGTGTGTGTCTGTGTGTGTGTGTGTGTGTGTGTGTGTGTGTGTGTGTGTGTGTGTGTGTGTGTGTGTGTGTGAACAGAATATCTCAAGAACGGAAATCGTACGAACTTAAAACTTGAAACTTAAGTTACATACCACTACCGGACCCGACACGAACATTTTTATCAAAATCGGTCGACCGGAAGTAGTAGTTTATTCGTATAATTTTTTATTTTTTTGCGATTTTCTCAAAAACTGGTCCTACGATTTTTTTAAAAATCGCCTGGTTTACTCATTTTTTCATGCTCTACAAGATAGGACGGGCGCCATGTTTGCTGAAATTCTCGGTGAGGCTGTTTTCACGTAAAGAAATTGTTTTTTTAAGATTACGGCTTTAATATGCATTTTAGCGCACAAATTTATATAATAAAGGTTGTAGAGAATTTAAAAACCTACAACTTTTATTTCAAACATTTATTTGTATAACGCTTAGTTTAGCGGTAATTAGCGATTTTCTGTTTTTTTCTCACGAAAACGTGTGAAAAATCGATTTCTTTTAAGATTTCGGCCTTAGTATGCATTTTACGACAAAAGTGTATTTAATCAAATTTATAGGAAATAACGCCTAATAATTTATAGGAATTTAACGAAATAATAATGTCTTCTACTTTTATTTAAAGAATTTTTTTCTACAGAGCCTAGTTTAGTGTGAAAGAGTGATTTTCCGTATTTTTAAGCCAAACTGAGGTCGATTTTCATTTGGGTCTTTCACTCATGAGTAAAATTAGGTTATGTTTATGGAGGATAGTTTTTTGTTTTTATTACTTATGTTACATTATATTGTTAATTATTTGCATTGGCAAGAGAAAGGTGTGTGAGTGTTTCACACCCGATTTTTTTCTTTTAAATCCTGTTTGTTGTAACTTACAAGCAATATTCGAATTCTGAGAAGTAACCTCTTTGCAAATTGCCTTTTATACAGATAAAACTTTCTGACAGCTTGAGTCAACTGCGTTATAAATGAGATAAGCTCCTCATTTAGAACAAGAAATGATAAAAATCTAGGGTAAAACACTCACCAACTTTCTCTAGCCTTTGAAAAAATGAGCAATAAAACCTAAAATTAGTAATAAAACATTAGAAATAAATAAAAAAAAAAACTAACCTCTAAAAACATAACCTAATTTTAATCATGAGTGAATGATGCAAAATGAAAACCAATCTTAGTTTGGCTTAATAATACGGAAAATCACTCTTAGAGGTTGAACTAACTTCTGTAGAGAAAAATGCTTAAAATAAAAGTTGTAGATCTTTTAATTTCCTATAAATATAATTGTATACATTTCTAACGTAAAAAGCATACTACGGCCGAAATCTTAAAAAAATAGAATTATTTTTACAGATTTTTATGAAGAATAACAACAGAAAATCACTAATTACCGATAACTAAGCGTTATACAAAGGAATGTTTGAAATAAAAGTTTTTAAATTTCCTACAACTTTTAATTTAATTTAATTATATACATTTTTGCCCTGAAATGCATATTAAGGCCGCAATTAAAAAAAAAAAATTTCATTCCACGAGAGCACAGCTTCCCTAAGGATTTCAGCAGACATGACGCCTACCCTATCAAGTAGAATATAAAAAATATAGTAAACAAGGCGGTTTCAAAAAGTATCGTAAGAACCGTTTTTGAGAAAAAAGTGAAAAATTACAATAATAAAATACTACTTTCGGCAAACCGATTTTAATGAAAATATTTTTATCGGGTCCTCTACTAATACTTAACTTAAGTTTCAACTTCTTACAATGTTTCGTTCTTGAGATATTTTGCACAACACACACACACACACACACACACACACACACACACACACACACACACGCACGCGCACACACACACACACACACACACACACACACACACGCACGCGCACACACACACACACACACACACACACGCACGCACGCACGCACGAACACAGATCAATCGCTGAAAACATGTTTTTTTTGGGTTCAGGGGGTCTGAAAACGTGTATATCCGGTGAAAACTCGATTTCGAAAAATTGACGTGAAAACAATGCTTTCCTTCCTATATATTCATATAAGCAAGAGAAAGTAAAAATAAATTAATAATAATATTAGGCCTACATAAAATTATTCAGAGAAACACGAATTGTTATTCATGATAAAAGACGGGATAAAATAATTTAATTCTGTTTTTTCAGAAATATGAAGAACAGAGACTAAATCTCTACCTTGAATAATGACCAGAATTTAAGCCTTAAAAAACAATAATAATTTTCGATTACTATATTTCACAGTATAGAATTTAGGTTCCAAAAAAAACATTTCACAAAAGCCGATCCTTCACACACCAAAGGAAACGACTACAATTTGCTACGCCTCATAATAAAATGCGGTATTAAAATTATTTTTGGAATAATATTTTTTATATTTATGGACTCCAGTTGTTTGTAATCTTCTTTTGTAAAAAGAAGTATATTTTGCCTCTAAGGCAACTTTTGTGTTTTTTAACATTGTTCGTATACAAAACCTTTATCAATATTTTTAATTTTAACTTTTTAAAATTTTATATTAATTATTGTTTGTTAAGTCTTTATAGAAAATTATCATTATAAATATATAAAATAAAATAAGCAGTTTGACCGAAGAAAGAACAAAAGCCTACATTAAGGAATATTGAAAAAGTAGGTACAAATAAGTTCTTAGAAAATAGCAAAATTACTTGACATGCTCAAAAAGGACTACTATAAAAAATAAATGTAATGAATAATAAAATAATGAAAGTAACATGTATATTACTTTCTAAGAACTTATTTGCGCCTAATTTTTCAATATTCCTTCTTCGGTCGAATTGCTTTTTCAATTTTTTTCTCTAAGTAGAAACTTTTAAATTTCATAATTTTTATTCTGTGTTTAACTTGATCCAATAATTTTCTAGTTTTATTCCGACGTTTGCAGGTCCTTCCTGCCTGGAATCGAATCTTAAACCTTCCAGTTTACTATGGTTGCAACTTTTTTTTATTTATCGCTTACTAATATCATTCCAAGATAATTTGTCGGGCCCTGGGAAGTGACCTGGGGAGGGCTTCGGCTCTGGCAAAGGGGAGTGATGACGCGTCACGATACACAACATCGGTATCAAAATAAGCGGTTAATCAAGAGACCGCTCTTAGCCTCTCTCACTCCAACTCCAACACTAACCTACAAGAGGTGCCCCTGTTACGCTGAGCAACTCGATGGAAGGTTGGGTTAAACCCCAGCGGGAAATCGGGTCAGCAAGCTGATAGGTGTTGGGGGCTGAGGAGCCAATCTTCAGTCAATTCTCACAACCTGATGGTCATGCCTCAATCTTTGACGTCTCAGGGAGTAATGATCGAAGAGGATAGGATCATGAAGTGAGAAATAGGAGTAATTCTCCAAAACAGGATTGTTAGGAATCCTTAGGAGGCAGCCCCTCCACCTAACTAGCCTTGCCGTTGGGTTAATATCCCACGCAGGGCGAAACATAAACGTATTCAAAGAGACAAAATAGAAAGAAACGGACAGGTTAAACGGAAAAAAGACTGGAAACGGACAAATAACATGATTTTTGGAACTTGGAATATAACTTCACTGACAGGGAAAGACGTGGAATTGGTGGAGGAGATGGAGAAGTATGGAATCTCTGTTCTGGGAATAAGCGAAACGAAAAAGAAAGGGCATGGAACACTGCAGTTGCATAAGGACTATGTGTTGATGTATTCAGGTGTGAGTAGGGATGCAAAAGCAAAGGAAGGGGTTGGGGTGATTTTGAGTAATGCAGTAGCGGACAAGGTTATCTATTGGGAGCCAGTGAACTCGAGAATAATAAGAATTGATGTGCAGTTACAGGAAAGAATTTCATTTATACAACTTTATGCCCCGACAGAAGACAAAGATGTACTGGAAAAAGAGTTTTTTTACAGCGAGTTGCAAAGAACAATTAACAAGGCCAGGGATGAGTTCGGTTGTGTGGTCTTGATGGGGGACTGGAACGCAAGAGTGGGAAATGATATGGCAAGGGGACATGGAAGTATGGGAGCATATGGGGCTGAGAGGACAAGGAACAGAAATGGGGACAGAATGGTTGAGTTCTGTGTGGATAATCAGCTGCTGATTGGAAATACTTTCTTTCCACATAAACATATACACCAGGTTACATTCGTGGCAGAGGAAAGAAATGTGAGTAGTGCTATTGACTACTTTGTGTATACGAGGGAGACTCGGAGAATTACCATGGATGTCCGGGTGTATCGTAGTGCAGAACTGAATACACAGCACAGACTACTGATAATGAAAACAAGATTCAGAAGTGGAAAAGCAGTAAAACCTCGTAAATTCACAAAAATTAAGGTGGAGGAATTGCAGCGACCAGACTGTAGACGGGAATATACTAATAAGTTAGAGGAAATGTTAGGGAGGGAGGGTGCTGATGGATCAATTGAAGAAATCTGGCAAAAGCTAAAGAACATAATCCTAAAAGTGGCCGAGAAAGTATGCGGGAGAAAGGTGGTGGGTGGGGGAGTGAGGCACACTAGATGGTGGAATGATTCAGTCAGGGAGGCGGTGAAAGGAAAGAAGATGGCATGGAAGAGATATCTGCAAACTGGTACAATAGAGGATCGGAAAACGTATGTTGAAGCACGAAGGTTGGCTAAGGAAGTGGTGAGAGGAGCTAAGATGGATTCCTGGGAGGAGTTTGGAAAGGACATGGAGAATAACTATAGAACAAACCAAAGGAAGTTTTGGACGACAATTAGGGGGCTAAGGAAGGGGAGATCAAGAAGGGTAAGAAGTATACAGAATGAGGCAGGTGAATTGATCACTGATGCAAAGGAAGTACTTGAGACCTGGAGATTGTACTATGAAAAGACCTTCAAAGAGGAGAACCAGGAGCTGGTAAGAAGGGACGGGGAAGAACAGCTAGAGGATACAAACGAGGTCAATATTGAAGAACAGGAAATTCGGAATGCTGTCCTAAAAATGAGATTGGGTAAAGCGGCAGGCCCAGACAACATAGCTCCTGAGATGGTTAAATATGGAGGAGACCAATTAATAAAATGGTTGTGTACACTATTCCAAAAGGCATGGCGAGAAGAGACTATACCTGAAGATTGGGAGAACAATGTAGTAATACCCTTGCATAAAAAGGAAAGCACAACTAGATGTGAAAACTACAGAGCCATATGTCTTTCATCTGTGATATTTAAGTTGTACACCAGGGTACTGGAAGGTAGGTTGAGGAGAGAAGTAGAGGGAAAACTCGAGGATGAACAGGCGGCATACAGGCCGGGCAAGCAGACTCAAGATCATATATACGTGTTGAGAACAGCTATGACAAGGGCCAACAATAGGGGAAAAACAATGTTTTTGGCTTTCCTTGATTTGGCGGCAGCCTTTGACTCTGTTCCAAAAAAGGAGGTATGGAGGGCATTGGAGGAATTAGAGACTCCACAGAAGTTGTTGAGGGTGATAAAGAGTGTGTATCGGAATGTGTATGGAATGATCAGAATGGAAGGGAAGGAAAGTGGAAGATTTCTTATGGAGAGGGGAATGAAGCAGGGAGACAGTCTGAGCCCACTTTTATTCATCGTTTTCATGGACTCTATTGCTAAAATCTGCAAGAGACGAACAAAAAGATATAAGGTAGGGAACTGGAATCTCCGGCCAGTGTACCTGCAATCATTGATATACGCAGATGATATAGTCTTGATAAACTCTAAAGCAGAGGATTTGCAAGAAGCAATAACGGAGTGGTGCAGTACTCTGCAGGAGAGAGGAATGAGGGTGAACGTTAAAAAGAGTAAAGTGATGAAGGTTGGAGGTGAGAAGGAGGAGCTGAGAATGAGGTGGGATGGGGTGGAGTTGGAGCAGGTGAGGAGTTTTGAGTATCTGGGAACAGTGATTGATGAGAGTGGGGGAATGGAGGAAGAGATGAACAACCGAATCAGAAAGGCCAACCAAATATTCTATAGTTTAAATAACACACTTATTGGAAAAAGAGAGGTGAGCAGAGACGCCAAACTCAGAATATATAAGTCAGTATATTTACCAACATTACTGTATGGGTCAGAAACATGGACCATGAAAGATAAACTGGACAGTAGAGTTACAGCTCAGGAAATGAAGTATCTAAGGAGAGTGATAGGAAAGACAAGACGGGACAGAGTTCGTAATGTGAATGTGCGGGAGGAGTTAGGCTTAAAAACAGCAGTAACAGAACTAAATGAAAGAAGGGCATTGGGTTGGTATGGTCATGTGGTGAGAAGAGATAGGGAGGACAGACTGAAGCGAATTTTTGAGGTGAGACCGGAGGGAACCAGAAGACGGGGAAGACCAAGGATGGAGTGGGACGAGTATGTTGAGGGTGTGGGGGGGCGAAGGGGAGAGAGCAAAGGACGGCTGAGAGCATTGGCTTTGGACAGAGTGGAGTATAAGAAGTTTATAGAAGGCCCGACGCTGAGAGGCAGAAGGGAGAGATAAAGAAGAAGAAGAAGATAATTTGTCCAAAGATAGTAGATGGACAGTATTTATCTTACAAGAACGAGAAGAACTGTACAAGAGAAACAAAGGATTAGAATAAGAAGTCTAAAGTTTTACGGACACCTGAATTAAATGAATGAAAAACGGTCGAGAAAATAAATATTTAGGACACTGAACAATAGGCCTAAGGGGTCGAATAAATGTTTTAAAGATTGGTCTGTGTGCATGTGTGTGTGTGTGTGTGTGTGTGTGTGTGTGTGTGTATGTGTGAGCGCGTAAACAAAATATCGTACGAAGTTGAAACTTGGAACTTAAATTAGGTACTACTAGGGCCCCGTCACGAATATTTTAATAAAAAACGGTCAACCGGAAGTAGTAGGTTATTCGTGCAATTTCCCACTTTTTTGCGGTTTCCTCAAAAACGACTCCTATTTTTTTTAAAATTTCCTCATTTAATACATTTTTGTGCTCTACAAGATATGGTAAACGGCATGTCTGTTGAAATTTGTGGGAGGGGGCTGTGTACTTGTAGTAAAAATGGTTTTTATAAAATTACCGCCTTAACCCTTTATAGGGCAGTACTATGGGGGGAAATTTATATGTTGTGAAACGTTAAATTTCAATGTACAGGGAATGATAATGTATTTTTAGGGCCAGAACAGTAAGATATTTCTTTGTTTTGATGTTAAGCCCTGGTAAGTATACTTACCAAGGAACGTTTATTGAAATCACATAATGTTTAGTGGTAAGAATGCTTATTAAAACAACTCGTAGTACTATATAACAAAATAATGTGTAGAATAACTTATCTTAACTTTATATTAGCATGAATGCTTGCTTTCCCGTAAAACCTAGAATTTTCTAAGCACTGTACAAAAGCTACAACAAAACAAAGCGGTAGCGTACGCTGGTATGAATCCTTCCACATTCATGCACTCACGAAGAAAATGGTCGCTGCGCGCTAATTTCAAAATGTGGATGGCCTACTTACCAGAGAACATCTATAACACCATAAAATACCAATAAGTTACAACTGCATAGCTTAATCTTAAATAAAATCGACCTTATTGCCAGTGGTAAGTATACTTACCAAAGACCAATAAAGGGTTAATATGCATTTAAGTGCAAAAGTGTATTTAATTAAAATTGTAGAAAATCAAGGAACTTATTTAATCGGTGCACACGCTGGACGGGAAGAGGACAATTAATAAAAAAAAAATCATAATTCGAGTTTAAGTTGTAAACTGATATTTTATAATTACTCAAACTTAACAGGGTGTAAAACAAAGGGCGCAATTCGTTTTTAGCTGACATGAATGTAGTATAAACAAATTAAATTAATCCTGCTGAAACCAACATTGTCGTTCGTATAAATATAACATTGCAATAAACTGACGGACAAAGTTGCAAGAAACCATACCATCCACAGATTTGTCAAAAAATAAAGGCCCTGTTACACGAAGCCGAGAGTTCGCACACAAAAAACCAATTATACATGCGTGTAATGGTCGTTTGTGAAACACATGAAGATTTTCAGTGCTCCATGTTTGGCAGTGTTGACTGTTAAATTCCAAGTGAAACGGAGCCTCGGCACTAAAATAAACACGATCCAACACCTCAATACCATTTTCATCGACACGAGAACGAAACAAAAAACCATACTGTAAACGTTTTCCGTAGTCTGCTTTTTGAGGTTAGTGTACGATGTCGATGTGGTAAGAAGAATACACATATAATTTTTTAATAGCCCTGAGAGCAGTAGTTTGTGAAATCCTAGTCTGTGAAGATAACTTCCTGAGCGATTTTCCAAGAGAGCAAGTCAACGTTCTTTTAAATCCTCCAGAACTTCCAAAGTTATAACTTATGATCGACCTGTGCTTTTATGATCTTATAGATTTCCGGTCTCGCAAAATTGTTAACTTATTTTTGGAACAGTAGAATTGGAAAATGTTAACTAAAACTTATCTTTTACTTGTTCGTAAGATTTATAAGCGAATTAAATGTCAAGAATAAACACACGTTCGTCTTTGGGAAACATCGTTGACACAATAGCTGGAAAGGCACTGTTGCGTTTCAATTGTTACAATTTGTTAACCCTGAATACAGTGTTGGCAGCTGCCAAGTAAGAAGATATGAAATTTACCTATTTGTGTACTTTTGTTTACTTCTATATTCTTAATACTGCGGTTGTGTTATTTTTTAAACACTCGGTACCTTAGATTATAAATTAATTATAACCTATCAATGTTAAGTTAGCGCAGTCATCGCGCAGAGTGTGGTTAGGAAATTGCCGTAGTGGGGAGGCAGAGTGATGTTCACACATTCATGTACACTCGCATTCACGTACGCACGCTAGCATTCACCAACACACTACGCTCGTGAACGCATCTGCAGCGACTAGTCTTGTTTCGTTTAACGGATAGTAAACAATTTGTTATTTTTTATTGTACGAGGTAGGGTCAAAAAGTTCCCGGAATTGGTTATTAAAAATTTATTAAAAATATTTATAACATTCTTACATTATTTCCCTTCAAAATACTCTCCTCCTGCATCTACACATTTATTCCACCGTTCATATAATTGTTGGAAACACTCTTGAAAGCCGTTTTTTGAAAGTTCCTTCAGCCGCTCCGTCGCATTTTCAATCACCTCTGACGAATCAGCAAAACGATGTCCCTTCAATGCCATTTTTAACCTTGGAAACAGGTAGAAATCTGGTGGTGCGAGATCGGGAGAATATGGAGGATGTTCCAGAGTGGTAACATTATTCTTGGCAAGGTATTGTTTCACCATTAGGGATCGATGTGCTGGGGCATTGTCGTGCAACAAATACCAGTCATTCTCTGCCCATTTTTCAGGTCGTTTTCGTCGAATTGCATCTCGTAGCCGTTTTAAGATCTCTGTGTACAATTCTTTATTTACTGTTCTCCCTTCAGGAATAAATTCATAATGAATCACTCCACGGTAATCAAAAAACACCTCCAACATCACCTTACCCCGGCTTCTGTCCAAGCGAAATTTTTGTTTTCTTGGTGAAGTTTTTGACTTCCATTCAGCGGAGTGCCGTTTTGTCTGAGGGTCGTAAAGAAAGCACCATGTCTCATCACCTGTAACAATTTTGCGCAGGAAGCTGTCATCTGCATCAGCCATTTCAATCAAGTCCCTGGACATGGTCACTCTCATTTCCTTTTGCTCAGGGGATAACATTTTTGGAACAATGTGCAAGCAAACACGGTGCATGTTCAAGTCATTATGAAGAATGCTGTGAACACTCCCATGTGAAATACCAACTTCAGAGGCAATAGTATTGATGGTTGTTCGCCTGTCCGCACGCACAATTTGTCGAACGCGCTCAACATTGTCGTCTGTAGTGGAAGTGGAAGGCCGCCCAGTCCGAACGTCATCTTCAATTGTTGTGCGACCGTCGCGAAAACGCTTATGCCACTCGTAAACTGCTGTTTTCTTCATCGCAGAATTTCCGTATGCTTTTTTTAGCATCTCAAGAGTCTCCGAGGGTGATTTCTCCAGCAACACACAGAATTTAATATTGCCACGCTGCTCTAATGACGACATTGCACAATCCGACGAAAGACAGAAACTACGATCTACAATATTAAACACCGAACGCACGGAACCAACTACAACTGCCTGCTAACCTCAAAAGCACATTCACTACCAGTTATGCCAACCTCACAAACAAAAATTTCCCTTTCAGCTTACAAATACGTGACTGTAAGCGACCATTCCGGGAAATTTTTGACCCTACCTCGTATTTTTACATTTTTTTTGTATTTTATTTATTTATTTTTTTTATTTTCATTTTATTAACCTAATAACAGAGAAAAAATGACAAGGAAGTGGGTATATGAATTTTAATTTAATGGTTCTATCCCGTCCATATCATCTGTACCGTCACTCTCATGACTGTCTGATGACTGAGATTCATCGGAGCTTTCGTCACTGCTTTCCCCATCATTATTAGCTATTATAAACATTTCGGTTTGCATGTCAGCAACTCTGTCTGTGTCGTAATAGCTTTTTTCAAATTTTAAGGAATGTTCGGAACGTTCCTTCCAATATTCAGCCGGTAGTTCAAAAAAATATTTCTCAGCCAGTGCTTTTACTTCATTAACATTTTGCCGGCCTGACACATTTGCTTCTGCAACCTGACCTTTAATTTTTGCCCAAATAAGCTCAATAGGGTTAAGTTCAGGGTGGTACGGAGGCAATCTTAACACATTGTGACCGTGATCTTCCAGTGTTTTGTCGAAGCAGTATTCTTCACAGCGGGGCTTATTTAATCGCACTAATTCATATAGCTCTGTTTTCAACATATCTGGTGAGCACGGAATATTATTACGTCGTAGCCAATCTAATAATTCTTGTTTTCTGTAATTTGAGTTCGGTACCTTGTGTAATTTTACGTTGTGGTAACGGGCATTGTCAATAACCAAAACTGAACGAGGTGGAAGGTTTGGTATTAACTTTTGTTTCAGCCATTTTTCATAGTTTTCAGCATTCATGTTCTTTCGAAATTCTCCTTTGTTCTGATCAGATTTAAAAATCAAAAGTGCGTTAGGGATTTCTCCTGCAGCACCGCCGGCGTGCACCAGTATTAGCTTAGTTCCTTTGGAAACCGGTTTTTTGTAACCATTATTGGAGTTATCAGTCCAACTACAACCACTTATGTGCGTCGAGTGAATTATGACTCGTCTGAAAATATAATAGGCCTTCCTTCTTCTCTGTAAATTTTAATTTGCTTCAAATAATTGACGCGTTTGAAACGTATATCGTTTTTTCTATTAAAATCTTCCTGTTATTTTCAGTCTTTTTCCACCTAAAACCCATACTCCTTAAAATTTTCCGTAACGTCTCGTGCGTGCAATTTATTAGAAGATCCGGATGTTCGGCTTTTAAGACTGCTGATAACTTCTTTAATGTTGGCAACGTTTTATGTTTTATGTGGAAATTGTACACAATATTTCTCAACGCGCATCTTTGAAAGTTATCAATATTAACTTTCTTTTTCAATCTTTTACGAGATTTTCCCGGTGTACTGAAATTTTCATTTTCATCCAATTTATTTGCTTCTGTTACAGTTTTTCGTACCGTATGAACGGAAATACCGCAAAGGTCAGCCACACGAGCTTGAATTTCTAACCGTAACATTTCTGGATTTTCTTCAGTAATCTTTTTGTACACATTCATAATTACACATTTAGTTTGACTTTTTAAAGCCACTCCCCGTCCTAACCTGCAGTTCGATCTTGGCTGAGGCATTGCGAATAATATTTCAGAAACGGCGAAGAGTATTTAAAAATACTGTTTAATAATTGGCGAAGAGTATTGAAAAATACTGTTTGAGAAACGGTAAAGAGTATTGAAAAATACTGTTTAAGAAACGGTGACTAGTATTGAAAAATACTGTATAAGAAACGGTGACTAGTATTGAAAAATACTGTTTAAGAAACGGTAAAGAGTATTGAAAAATACTGTTTATGAAAACTGTCGAAACGTAGACCACACAAAAGTAAACAATGTGAAATCCACAGAGCGACTGGTATCTGTCCTTGCTAGGTGGGAGGGCCACCCGCCAGGGACCTCGGAGACCCAACATTCCCCCTCCATTGTAGGCCAACAACACCTAAAATTGAACTACTGCGCACACGTGATCACGCTTACTTAACATTGATAAGTTATACGTTACTATAAATTTTATGTGGTTATACCGTGTATAATTTATTTCATGTCATTTTATCGGAACAACCGCTTTATTCAGACAGTTTGTGCTTAGACATACGTCCCAATTATGCGAATTCTTATATAAATCGAATATTATATAATATAATCGAATATTATATAATTCTTATATAAATCGAAGCGAATATTGTACTAAAACCAATCAAATTAAATCACTTACTATAGTTTCATGAATTATAAGTTTACCTTTAGTTTAAACGAGAGGTAAAGGAGGAAAAGCATTAGTACGCATGTACGACTGATTTAATTTCAGTACAACCAACAGAGCAACGTATACTATACCCAGAGCACGTACAGTATAATGCGGAACCTTTTGTAGGTTAACTGTACGAATATAAGTGTTTGTTACCGTAAACAGAATTATTGGTTTCTCGAAAAAGTGGTCGAATTATTCACAGTGCTGAACGAAATCTAATATGCAGTGTAATAAAATATTGTGAAGTTGAAACTTAACAAAAATGCTTTTTTTCCTTGCCTCTTAACAAAAGCCATGAGCGAGTGACTAATCACTGCAATGTTTCTCTTTCAACAATTCGAAAAATAAAGAAGGAAATTAAGGACTTGAAGAAGCTATTCTTCTTCAGCAGTTTTGTTGACACCTGGTAAAAACAGAAAACGGTTGAGTAGATACTAGTGAGACTGACTGTAAAGAAGACGACGATAGCGATAGTGAAGAAGACGATTTATTCGTAGAAGATTTTGTTCCAGTAGAACTGGTAGCTGGTAATTACAGTAAATCAAACATTTCTAGTCATGCAGTTAAGCTATAGGAAATATTACAAGTCAGATTTTTTTCTTATAAGGTTTATGAAGAAGACATTTTCTCGGAATAAACTACAACTTACAAAATGTATTTAGTAACTGCCCGGTAGTGAAATGTAGTGTCTCACCGTTGAGGTTGGTAACACTATCAAATCTTTACTTCCCTTCCTCACAGCCCATTCATACGCAAAAGGCATTTTCGTGACTAAAGTATCTACACATATCTCTTAGCTAATATAAACTCTAACTTAGCTCAAAAACAAGACCCTCGTTACAAAAAGTAAAGTATTAAAAATGAAAATTCTACTTACATCATACAGAACGTCAGTCCAACCCTCTAATGTGATACATTGAAAGACTGTGAGCATAGCTAAACCGAAGTTATCAAAATTTGTTATACCAAAATTTGGACCATCCCAGTTTTCACCGCAGTAATAACCTTGGCCAAATTCTGAGCACTGAAATCCACCTTCACCAGGATAGCTGCATGGTTTTGGTTCTGGCATCATTTCTCCTGTAAAAATAAACAAATAAATAAAATATAGTGTGAAATATTGATACGACTTAATCTTGCCAATGCAAATAAATAATAATAAAACCTATGTTTAATAATGAGAAAACAGTATAAAATGAAAACCATAACTTAATTTTAATCAAAAGTGAATGACGCGAAATGAAAACCAACCTCTGTTCGACATAAGTACGGGAAACGCACTTGTGTCCTAACTGCAGACGAAAATAACTACGTATAATTGTTCAGTTCCAAATATCTCTCGATCAAGAACAATGGCTTCAAGTTTATCTTGCACCATTTTGTTAATGTAAATAGAACTGTTATTGCTACCTCTTGTGGTTTCTGACTTTGATATATTGACTTACGGTTTTAGCCCATTTTCGGTCAAAACTTAAACTTCAAACCCAATCCAGGAATAGCCTACTACAGTAAAATCTCTCTATAGCGGAATTGAAGGGACCATGAGGTACCGCCGCTATAAAGAGAGTTCCGTTATAGAGAGAGCGAGTAATTAACGGTGGGAGGGAAGTTGGAGTACTAATTTTTCTGTACAAAATAACTTATATACGTATGTAAATAGTGCATGGAAAGTTTTTGAAAAACTACTGAATAGATAACTTTATGACGAATGTTTAATACAGTAGATTACTTCAATACAGTGAGATATTTAAATTAATTACATAAAGTGTAGGTTATTAACTTAACAAGAAATTTGGATACAAACTGGTTTTATTAGATGTTGTGTTACTAATGTTTAACAATAGAATTTCTTTTTTCGTATTGAACGTTTTTCAATAATCATTCATACAGTACACACCGTAATAGATAGCCTAAAATTAATTAGCACTGAAACTCGTTTTTCACTGAACAGTAATAAACATAGGATACATACAATTAAAATCTCCTAAAACATAGGCTACCCAAACACAAAAAATACACAGTAGGCCTACGGTATATATTTTTTCGTTATTAAGGAAACAATGACTGTGAAGTACATTTCATTTCGTAAAATAAGTTGTAAATTTTGTTTCGTTTTCAATTCATAAAACATGTCTTCAATCTCATTTTCAATGTTTAAAACTTGTAAATTTTCATTTACATATTGGCAATGACAGTACGTGTAAACAACAAGAATAGCGTCTAGTGCCTGTTTACTTGAAGGGACAACATTTCTGTTTCCATTTCATCGTCATCTACACTTTCTTGCTCGTTGTTTTGGGCTAAGACATTTTCGATTATTGCATCATCGCCAACATCTGCTGAAGTGGCTAAGTCATTGTCTGCCCCTACATAGGCGTCTAAATCCATATCCTGAAGGTATTGTTTTGCCGCTATAGAGAGATTTTTGTGCCGCTATAACGAGAGTTAAATGTATGACAAGAATGACCAAAGCAAAGAAATTAAAGTACGAATTGAAACTGCAAGGCAAGCATTCATAAAATTGAAGACAATGCTAACAAACAAAGACCTTCAGGTGCCTCTCAGATTGAGGGCTCTAAGATGTTATGTATTTTCTATCGTACTATATGGAATGGAAGCTTGGACATTGAAGAAACAACACATAAAGAAGATAGAAGCGTTCGAAATGTGGTGTTACAGGAGAATATTGAAAATTCAGTGGGTCCAAAAGGTTACCAATGTTGAGGTGCTACGACATTTAAATAAGGAGTTGGAAGTTATGAAGAGTATAAAAACAAGAAAACTAGAATATTTGGGTCACATAACCAGAGGAGAAAAATATGAATTGCTGAGAATTATTATGCAGGGAAGGATCCGAGGAAGAAGAGGCATAGGAAGAAGACGCATCTCCTGGCTGAGGAATCTTAGAGAATGGTTCAACTGTAGTTCATTGCAACTATTCAGAGCAGCAGCCAGCAAAGTGACCATAGCCATTATGATATCCAACCTCCGATAGGAGATGGAACTTTAAGAAGAAGAAGAAGTATACGAAAGGGTCGGGGTCGGCAAATAATGCCGCTAAAGAGAGATTTCCGCTATATAGAGTTCCGCAATAGAGAGATTTTACTGTATTACATTTTTGTGTAGATTGCGAATCCGAAAACCGTTTGTTGATAATTCCTTTAGTTTCTGACATCTGTGTGTAACGGACGGACGGACAAAGTGATAGATGACAATATAAAACCACCAATAAATTTGAAATGTTTTGTTTTGTATGATGATATCTGAAACGAACAGATCCGTATCCATTGCTTGTCTGACAATAAATGCGTGCGGTGCAGAGAAAAACAAACTAGTTTGAAAACCAAACCATTATGTACAATGCAGTACGATGCGCCCGCCTTCATCGCACGCACCACGGAGTAACTTAGGACACCATCACTTGTAGAGTTAGTGGAACTCTAGCTTGGCGCACGCCCTTGTATTTGCCGAACTGTGCGGGTGGTGGGGAAGTCATGCATTTCTGAAAAGTCGAACTTCACTGCTTTTAAAAACTTTCAACACACGCTGTTTGCGTTCGAGTAAATTATATACTGACAGTATGAACAATTATACATACAAACTATTATATAAACTGATCATATACTAAACAAAACAAGAATTGATAACAACATTAGAACTTTTATGTTATCTGATTTTATACTGTGAGTAATATTTAACTATAGTACTTTAACATCAGTTGTAGTGTCAATATCGTATGCCTATAATTTATTTCTCTCGCATTTTCATAATAACGTCCCTGAAAGTGAATGTTTACGTGTGTTTTGTGTTATTCTACTACAGGTACTTACGTGCAAGTATTAAGTGTAAATTGTGTGGTCCTTTCTTTAATTCACTTTTTTAAACAAAATATTGGAAAATAAAATGTTAATTGCAAGTTCGGTGTAGTTTTATAATTACAGCGCCGACCTGATTAACTCGCAAATTTTTTTTAGTTAATATAGATTTAAATCAAATTTAAACAGTAGGGCTACCTTATGTAAATATTTAATTTTATTTATTTGCAATTGACCATACGTATTAATCGATTTATTGTAACAAAAAAAAAACTGAGGTTAGGTATTAAAGTAAATGAAACAAATAAATGCATTAATTTAAAGTGATTATGTTTGAATAAATGCTTAGGCGTTCGTATTAAGTAGAGTCAATGTTTTCGGAGAGACTAGTATGGAGACGGCCGCCGTGCGCCGAGCTGCAGTCCACACACTGTATCTACATATTTTATCCTGAACGACTTACGCATTGCACGCACCGCGAAGCCTGGATGCAGCTAGGACACGACCTCAGGCTCGCTCCTCAGCCCCAACGGAAATCTCAAGAGTTGTTATGAAAATGTACGACCTATACGTGATGATTTTAATACCTCGTACATTATAAAGAAATAACAACTAAGCGAAAAACATATTTTTTTCGCTTACTCGGTTCTATTGAAACTAGTAATGAGACGAGTCCTAGGATACTAATATTTGTACCTGATACAAGTGAATGTTAGGAACACAACTTCCACAGCAGTTCCTACAGCGACCTTTATCCGATTCTCATACTCATTCAACTACTGTTCACCCTCATCTAGTGTGTATTAACCCTTTCAGTGGCGAAACAATATTTAAAAGTTAGATCTAAAGTGCCATTTACTTTTAATAAGGGTGTACAAAAAGTGCCTGCCCTTATTTCGAAAACTTGCAGACGTAAGCCTGCTATTGCCGACCAAAATTTCAACGTTACATAATATTAAAATTTCCTGTTAAAAATTAATTTTTATTGTGTTCAAACAGAAATCGTTCCAACACTAAAAATATTCAAAATAGTTTTTTTTTAGTTTATTTAAAGTCTCATCGACAGTTTGGTCATGAGCAACTACTAAGGATTTTGGTACCTTAACGTTGGTTTAAACGTGTTAAAATTTTCAGACCCTAGCCGGGAATCGAACGCGGGACCTTTCGCTTTGTAGGCTAGTGCGCTAGTTACTACGCCACGGAGGTAGTTATAAAATACATTATTCAATTAATTTTTGTTTAAAAGTTCTTTTTGGAAATGTTCGGTTATCCGGACGTTGGCACTAACGGACGTCCGGTAAACCGGATGTTACAACTACATAAAATATATCGACGTCCTGTTTTCCGGACATTGGTATTGAAAGGGTTAAGCACGTACTAAATAACATTAGTTTTAGTAAAAATATCGAAAACAGTGTTTACAATCGGCACGATACTTTTTAGTTCAACCAAAATATGCTTTCTCTATCCTTTCTTTCATGCGGTCTTGGGCTCGATCAAAAATCATTTCAATCATGACAAAAATCATTTCATCCTTCACCGTCTGCATTAGCAGTAATTGCAGAACAGTCAGTTAAACCAAAAAAAACAAAAAAGTATCCTTTTTTGTTTACAATCTTCAAAAAACTGATTAACCCATATAATTATTTTTGTTTAAATTTTTAATACTACTGTAATGGAATAGATAAATATTTTACTCCTTGTCTCAATGCCTCTTCAATTCATCTGACATCTTTAAATATTTATTTTGATTGATAAGTGACAGTATGTTATTTATAATCGAGTTTAGCGTAAGGTTAACTTTTGTAAATAATTTAATTGAAGTTGTTTAATCGTAATTTGTTAGTAATCTAAGCTTAATCATTAATTGTGTCAATAAATAATTGTGTAAGGCTACTAGGTACTTGTTCCTAACACCCACGTCTTGTACCTGGTCCAAAGTATTAGTCCTCTACGACTCACCTCATCACTGTCTCGAATTCTTTGAGAGTAGTTTTAACTTACCAGTTTCGTTATGGTAGCACGTTTTATGGAGCTTGCCTGAAAATAACTCGAGGCCTATAATAGCGTAAATAATTATAACAAATAATACTAATAGAGCAATATGTAATAAAGGCACCATGGCACGAAGAATAGAGTTGAGAACGACTTGTAAACCTGTGAACAAACAAGACAATTGTTAAAATAAGTAAAAATAAATAAATAAATCTTTATATGTCAGCGACCAAAAATGGAATAGACATCGTCAAATACAGTTACGTTTAAATCTATTTTACCAAACAATTTTTGTTTACAATTAACTGTTCACTAAAACAAAAAAACACTTGTTCATTAAATTACTACTTACATTTTTCATTGATTTCTAAGTTATTCATTTACACTAACAATGATTCATAATTCTAAATTCTACTCAAATTACATTTAAAGAGCATTCCTTGTAAGATAATTAAAGAACTCCTGATCAGAATAAAATGCATGTTTCGTTAAAAAACCTTATACTTCCCCAATAAAATTTTTTAAATTAAGTAGTCTTATTTTAGATGGTAATCTGTTAAAAAACTGAACGGAATTGTAGTGAATTCCTTTTGAGAACTTTGAAGTTCTATATTTTTCAATTCTGAAGTCATCATTCTGTCGAGTTTCATAATTATGATTGTACTTACTTTTTGTAAATAACACAGTGTTCCTTCTTGCGAATTTAAAAATTTCATATATATAAAGAGACGGTAATATTATATAATTTTATATAAACTTAGCCATATTATATAAATATAATATGGTTAAGAGAAATCAAGAAAGATTGGAAGAATTAGGCATCACCTTCGAAGATCTAGCAAATAAACCCGAACAGCTGAAGCTATTAAAAGATTTAAATATTAGATTCCAAGGAAAAATAGATAAAAGAAGAAGCAGGAAAGTGATATTTTCAGAAGCAGAAAGGCAACGAAGATCTCCCAGAATGAAAGAATACTGGAGGAAAATCAAAGAAAAAAACCAGAAGAGAGCGCCCAGAAATTGACTCAAGTGATCATAATACATTTATTTTCCGCAAAAAGTTACATGAAAACGAAAAACACATTACATAAATTACTGTTATTACTAATAATCTACAATCTGCGAAAATTGATAATTACCGTGCGGGGGAAATCAACTTACCCAACAATGGTAGAACCATGTTCTAGGGTACACTTGATGAATGCTTCAAGTTAAGTTAGAAGTATGTTTTTATAGCTTGAAATAGTAAAGTGTAACAGTTAACAATTAGAAAGAGTCAGCATCTGTTAGATTTTGTACCTATCTTGGCTGAGCAACCACATACCTTTTAAATCTTTATGAAGCTCAGCAAATTTCTGACATCAGCAGGGATAGATTAAATAGTTTACGAGCTATAATGTTTAATTATTCAATGTGGAATGGAAACAACTTTCTGTTTCTGGATTGTAGTGATGAGTTGTTTAGAGGAAGCTATTTTTGTTTCTAGATGATGAGAACTCTCATATAAAAAACTGTCGTATATCCAGTAAAATCCTTAAAAAATTTTAAAAGCTCATCAGATCGAAAGGATGGGTGTTTTTTTTATTATAACTAATAGGTAAACATATTTTTTCGATGACAGGACTTACGGGGGTAGACAACTCAAGAAGATGGTCTTTTTTAAATTTTGATTGTTTTTTGCATTTATTTGAAGTTTAAAATTTTCTAAATCACAACATCTGTTTACTTTGTTTGTACGTTAACAAAAAGTTATAAAAACATCTGTTTAAAATAAAACTCACTAGCAAGGCGAGTGAAATTATTCCTTCAACTTTAAGTTTTCCGGAAATATGGTTTTTGCATGATTGGACATTCTTTTACATTCTGGGAATTAAATATTTTGGTTTGTATTGGGAGGTATTTGGATGATGTTTTTTTTAATTGTTCATAATTTCTTGCTATATTATCTGTGGAATAATTATTACAAAAACCTTAATAGGGATTTAGTTAAAAAATAATTTGTGAATACATAAAATAAATGCTTTTGAAAATATGGTTCTTCTTCAATAAATTTCTTGTAAGAAAAAATATTTACAAGCGCATACAACAGATAACAGACAGCAATTTTCTGCAGTTTGTAGCATAAGAATCATGTTGATATCTTTCTTGGTACCTGAGATATTTGATTCCCCGTAAAAGCCTGTTTTTCCAACCTCACCCTTATATTAGGGGCTGTAATTAATTTTTTTGCTTGGTTCAAATGGTAGATCAATACTAGTAAATTACTCTTTCATTTAAAATAAATAATGATAAATTATAGCTAGAAGTTTTGATTTTCATTTTCTGGGTTGACTACCCCCTTAATTTGAAAAAATTGATAATTATATTTTAACATTGGGTAATATAACTGAAATGCTCATTTGATATGATCGATATTTAAAAAGGGATGTTTCTTCTCTTCTCAAGGGAGGTTTCTTTCTTAGAGTCACTTACTTTCTCGGTTACCCAAATCATGAAGCATAACTCTTTAAATTCGATTGGCTGTTTCACTTTTGGATATGTTAAAATGACATTAATATATTATCGTACAAGTAAAAATAAAGACAATAGCACTAAATTGATCTACCCTTTTGAAATGGGAACCAGAGTTGGGTAGATTAATTTTCCCACCACAAAACACAAACCACAAGAACAAAGATCGAAGACTCATGTTTTGTTAAAATACACTTTTTGAATAACTAAACACTGTTTAAAATTCTTCATTGTTTATTTTTACAAGTGAATTCTTGTGTTGTAACTTTCTTCACCATTGACATTGTTTTACCAGAAAACCCTCTAATGGGTTTAAACTCTCAGTAGTGGAACATGATAATTCCAAGAGTTATTAAGTTATTCCCCTCGAAACTGTGAGGCCTAAAAAATTTAAAAACCATAATTTACAATAAAAAACTACTATTTGATGAACAGTAATTAGCAGTTAATATAGTTTTAACAACTCAGTAAATTTGATTGATTTTACTATAATATAATAGTTCTTATCATTGCATGGCAGTTGGGAAAAATAACTGGCAGCTTCTGGTCGGCAAAAATGTTTCACGACCCTTAAAAGAATTCACAGCTCAAAATAGATCAAAACATAACCACTTCTTGCCAAGCACATAGACATATATTTTTCAAAAACTAACAATAAAAAAAAAAAATGGGAAACCTGGTGTTATCAAGCTATTCCCCAAAGTGCATTACGTTTCTCGATTTATTCCCTTGGGGGCATGTTTTACTTTCTTTAATATCTCTGGAGTTATCATGTTTCTTACTTTAGTATTTAGTCAAGATTTTTGTCTCAATTCTACCAACATAAATCACTAATAAAATAAACAAAAAATGTAGTTATCATACTTTTCCTCTAAGCCTTTCATATATAAAAAAAATAGTTGCATTATTAACATTATTTTGAGACGTTAAAAATTTGGATGTGACCAAATCTAAGTAAAAACTTGAAAATTAATTTTAAAAGTGCAGCTTATGAAATTAAAATTAATGAAACGTTAATTTGAAGAGATAATATTTTTAATGCGTTTAATAAATTTTAATGATATACTTACTGGGTACTCCAGATACTAAACGAAGTGGTCTTAAGACACGAAAAGCACGCAATGCCTTTACATCGAAGCCTTCCTTCATTAGATTTGATAAGGCCGTACTTATCATTCTGAAACAAATCCATTACGTTTACATTAGCTGTTAGCCTAACTAAAAGTACTTAGGCCTCTTTCAATATAAATAACGTTTTAAAATTTTACCAACGATTTTGTCTGGGAATTAATTTCAATATAGAAATTATTTCTCTTACCATTATATGAAAATAATATAACATCAAATGAAATTCTACAAATGCTTAAGGGAATAAATTATACATTGCGATGAATGATATGTTATGGATAGGAGTTCTAGGAAATGGAAACTAGTAGAAACGTTTGTTTTTATTTTGATTCCTTCTGCTATGTTCCAGAATAGCGAAGTAAATTGTTAGAAAGATCTTGTTTGTTTGGGAAAGTATCAAACCGCAGGTATAAAAACAGTAAAGCGGCTTTGTAGTCAGTTAGTTGTTACTTGAATTGTAATTGGAAAGTATGTCGGGCCGTTAAAAATAGTATTGTTAAGGAATCGGTTCTAAATTACGTTATTAGGGTGTGTGCGTATTGGTGATAGCAAGTGGTTGTAGACAGGTAAATCATTGTTTTGATCTGTGAAGTGACATAATTTTACGTTTAGTCGTTTAGTTTAAACTTAAGTTTTGTAATTAATTTAATTTAAATAACTCGATTTTAATTAGTAATCTAAGTTTAAATAATTAATTGTATAAACAAATAATTGTTATCATTTGCGTTATTGTTGTTTAGGTAATCAGCTGAAAGGCTGGTTCGGACCTTTAAAGGTTTTACTAAGTAAAACGAGGAGTGAGGTGGTTTAACATTGGCTTCCTCACTGAGTGGAAAACTACGCTTATCAGTATGCCAAGACCTCTGAAAGGCACATATTTTCCACTCTCTAAATGACACCTTCACTTCATTCACCATAGGGTCTGGCTGTATAATGAAATTCATTACTTTCAGAGAAGACAACTATGATTAGTGTTTTTTGCACCTCTACCTCTTTTGTTCTTAAAAGATTCAGTCATTTAATTGGCTGACCATGTGATAAGAAACAGAACTATTTATTTTAGCTCTGGAACGAACAGATGGAGTGTAAATAATTTTACACTCCACCTGTCTGTTACAGGCAGTGTTATAAGTTAAAAGAACGTTTGTTTACTGTTTACTATACCCAGATCCCGAATGAATGCAGAATTAGGTGTTAATAATATGATCGTATCTTGTAATAAATGGGTAAGTTGGTTGAATAAAAAATATTTAAATTGACCTACGTAAAATTGCCAATTTAAATATTTACAGATTAAAAAATTATTTACAAATAGTTAGAGGGACGTTCGATAATTAACGAGACAAATTTATATACAGAAAAACGATTACTTCAATGACAGTGAAACTTACATTACTTTTCAGCGTAGTTAATTAATTTTTTATTTATTTGAATTTATTTCCATTATATTAATTAAAATGTTACAAGTTTTTTAATTAACTAAACAGAAATTACTTTTATGAATAAGGTATAGCCTGTGCTTAAGAAAGAAAACTGATGAAATACCGTAAACAGTAAATTGAAGTTATTTACAATTTATGAATTAAGTATCTAACAGAACCAATTTATGTTCGTATTAATAATATTCTATATTGCACATTTTTTTTTAATTTTAAAAGAAATTACTACGATAGTTAGTACTAAACTATTAACCAACTAAGCAATCCGAAACCAGCCGATACATGGACGAGTTCAACCAACTCCCACACCAACCGAATGATTTTTAAGTCTGTATTTAATGACACCAATCGTCGTAATAAAAATCTGGTGTGAAACAAACACAACTTTCTCTTGCCAACGCAAATAATTAACAATATAACCTATCATCAGTAATAAAACATTAGAAATAAACAAAAAACTAACCTCAATAAACATAACCTAATTTTAATCATGAGTGAAAGACGCAAATGAAAATCAACCTCAGTTGGCTTAAAAATACAGAAAATCACTCTTTCACGCTAAACTAGGCTCTGTAGAGAAAAATGCTCTAAATAAAAGTTATAGATCTTTTAATTTCTTAAAATCTGATTATATACACTTTTGTCGTAACACATGCTAAGGCTGAATCTTAAAAAAGTCGATTTTTTACACGTTTTCGTGAGAGAAAAACAGAAAAGCGCTAATTACCGCCAAACTAAGTGTTATAAAAAATGCTTGAAATAAAAGTTGTAGGATTTTAAATTCTCTACAAATTTTATTATAGGCTATATGTTTTTGCGTTTAAATGCATATTGAAGTCGCAATCTTAAAAAAACAATTTTTCACGAGAAAACAGCCTCTCCAAGAATTTCAGCAGACATGGCGCCTACCCTATCTTATAGAGCATAAAAGTTTAGTAAACGAGGCGATTTTAAAATAATCGTAAGACCCGTTTTTGAGAAAATCGCAAAAAAATTATACGAATAAACTACTACTTCCGGTTGACCGATTTTGATGAAAATGTATCTGTCGGGTCCTCTAGTGGTCTAACTTAAGTTTCAAGTTTTAAGTTCGTACGATGTACTGTTCATACGATGTTTTAAGGTCGTACGTTCTTTAGATATTCTGTTCACACACACACACGCGCGCGCGCGCGCACGCACACGCACGCACGCACACACACACACATACACACACACACAAACTAATCGCTAAAAACATGTTTTATGGGTTCAGGGGGTCTGAAAACGTGTAGATCCGGTGAAAAATCGACATGAAAACAATACTTTCCTTCCTATATAATCATATAAGCAAGAGAAAGTAAAAAATTAATCTTAATAAATTGTTAATTTTAAAATACTTGTAGCTCCCTAAATAGTAAAGAGGTTATAAAACATTGCCTGAAATTTCGTAAAAGTAAAGTATATTTTATAGATTTTGTAAAAGTAAAAACCCTCATCGAAAGTATCGTAGTATTGGAACTATTGGTTTAAATAATATCCGATTACTGAGATACTACTGTAGTACAGTGTAGAGGACAAATGAGGACGGATAAATGAAGAAAAGTTAGTAGACAAGGATAAATTCAAAGAAAACTTTTAGGTGTTAAAGGGTTTCAGTGAGAAAAAAGAGAACATTGGAACAACCTGGAGAAGTAATTTAGTAAAAGAATGAAAAAAAAATTAGAAGAAACGAAAAGTGAAAAGAAGAAGTAAGTTGTTTAACGTTGTCCATAGACGACCAAATTCGAAAAAAGATATAAATTGTTTGCGGGCTGAAGAAGAAAGAACATTTGCTCAGAAATCAATTTGTTTAACACAAACATTGATTTACGTACACGAAGAAACTCGATTACATTATTTTTAAATTATCTTCTAGTGTCGCAATGTATGAAAAGATCTTGTATAAATACAGTGACAAAATACATACAAAAATTTTAAACGTATTCTATAAAAGAAAATTGAAAAATATGTGGTTAAAAAAATAAAATCGGAGGTTTAGAGAAAGGATCATGAGAAATAATCTTGCCGAGAAAAGTGGCTAGCGATGGTCAAATTAAAGGGAAAATAATTTTTAATTGAAACGAAAAGTTGTACCATCATCATCCTCATAAACGTTCTTTTGAGTTTCTTTAGATCAGGCTCAACACAATCCTCTCCACTTCCCTTTGTCGCTGAACCATTTTTTCACCATTGCTCCTTTAGCGTCGCATCTTTTTCTTAATTCATACATAACTGAACCCATCCACTTCACTCTTGGTCTGTCCTTCATTCTTTTCCCTTCTATCTCTATATACAGCATCCTTCTGGGGATCTACCCCTTCCATACTAATAAAATGACCAAACTATTGCAACTTTGACTGTTCAACTCTTCTTATCAGGCCATCCATCCCCAATTATGATTACGTTATTTATAATATAAATGGCTCAACAGAAAAACGTTGCAAGTGACAAAATTTTCAACAGTGAGGTTTCAGTGGAATACGTTCCATAAATCCTCTATTTGATCATAATAGTAAATTCTAACGGGTAGAATTGTAACTAAAATCTCAAAATTTCTTGAAACAAAATCATCATACAGTGAAAAATCGTTATACAGCTAAGAATCAGATGGTATCTTTCACTTTTTGTAAAAATTTGTTTTTGTTACTTGCAATGTTTTTCCGTTGACCTATTCATATATCATTTTCCTTATGTTTCCTAGTAAGATTTTCCTCTTCTCATCTTTCCTAGTAATCTACTTCTGAATTTCTTTTCTGTCGCCTGCATTCCACTCTTTCCCCGTCCTTCCATCTGTCCATGTTTCTCCTGCGTAAGTTAGAATTGGCGCAAAGTATGAATTGCATATAATTGTCTTACAATACATACGAACTCTTTTATTCCAGATTAAGATTCTCACTTTTCTAAAGAAACCGTTTGGTTTTTACGCTCTTTACCAGACCTCTTTTTTAATTTTCCATTTGAAGAGTAACAGTCCTTAAATATGTGAATTCTTTTAACTTCCTCGAAAATTCTACCATTTAGCCTTACAGTCCCTAAATATGTGAATTCTTTTAACTTCCTCGAGCATTTTGCCATTTAGCCTTAGAGTCCCTAAATACGAAAATTCTTTTAACTTCTTCGAGCGTTCTACCATTTAACCTTACCGTCCCTAAATATGTGAATTCTTTTAACTTCCTCGAGCATTCTGCCATTTAGCCTTACAGTCCCTAAATATGAGAATTCTTTTAACTTCCTCGAACATTCTACCATTTAGCCTTACTCTATGTCCCTGCCTTCTCTCTGCACATCTCTTTTGCGCTAACATTTCAAAAAAATGAATATTCACAGAAAATTATAACAGATGTAGGATTTATAAAGATACAAAGAGAATTTTTCAAGAAAGTCGCTTGATAAAAGCTCTTGGAGGCTTCCAGTTTCCTTTATTTTGTCCACAACTGTACACTAGTAACAATCAGTTAGCTTTCACTGCTGAACAGCTAAAGCAAAGTATAATCCCTGTGCTAGTTTTTTTTATGGTTAAAACTCTGTAATTAAAAAATTACTTGAAATATTGTGGTCTAAAAACATAACGAACGATGAATCACATTCTATTACACAAAAACACTACTTAGTACTCACACAAAGACTCGAACCGTGGAGATTGACCTGAACCGAGAAAGCGTCAGTTAAAGTCTTTCATCACGCGCTAGGTGCGTGGTCAGCACAGTACAATTAACAGCTATCATGCACTAAGTGCGTGATCGGGAGTGGAAGTATTTAAACGAGATGAAGAAAATAATTAATAATTGAGATTATAGCTTAAAGGAGAATACCATTGTATTAGTGTTGTTCTACAATGCTACAGCAGTAGGATTCCGAAGGGACTTGAGAAATCGTCTTAAAATTATATTTATGATTAGAAAAATGAAGCCTTAAATTTACGAAAGACTAAACTAATATTTAATTGTACTTAAAAATAATAATTTCTTTAAATATACAGGGTGGTTCATATGTCGGTTCCCCAATATTTACGGAAATCAGAAGAAAGGTTAATGAAATAAGAAACCTATAGACAAAAATAAATTATTATAATGAACTGTACGTATAAATAATACCTTGAAAACGTTATAGCAGGTGTTCAAAACGTCCACCATGATTCTCTATACACTTTACACAGCGATTTAAAACTGATTCACAAATTCAACAGTAACATTCTATCGTCATTTACATAGTCAAATGCAATTTCAATTGAATGTTTTAGTTCGTGCAGTTTTTGTAGCTTGGAAGAATACACTAGTTACTTTATAATGCCCCACAGTAAAAAAATCACATGGCGTTAAGTCTGGTGAGCGTGCAGGCCATTCGATTGTACCACGACGACCAATCCATTCATCAACTTTGGAATTAAAAAAACTCACGAACTTCGATACCTAAATGTGCTGGGACGTCATCTTGTTGCCAGATGAGCGATTGGATATTGTAAACAGGATTGTTTCAAGTTTCGGAAATACTATTTCCTGCAGCATTTGTAAGTAATTTTCCGAGTTAATATTTTCCTAAAAAAAATAAGGACCTATCAATGTAGTACCCGAAATACCTCCTCATACTATTACACCAGGCACATTAAGCTCTTTTTGAATTACAATAATATGAGGATTTGTATCCGACCAGTACACGGAGTTATGCCAATTAACACGTCTACTGAGTTTAAAACATGGTCTCATCAGACCATAAAATTGATCGCAAAAAGTTTGGATCGGCTTCTGCACGGATAGCGACTGTCTCACATAATTCCAACCGCCTGTCTCTATCTTCCTCATGAAGCGCTTGGAGTAAAGATGGACAAAATCGGTTTAACTCCTTCATCATCCTTTGCACGCTAGTTCGTGATAACCTTAGTTCAGAAGGTACTTTACGAGTTGATTTTCCAGGACTGCATAAAAACACTTCAGCAACTGTTTGCAGATTACCGTCGGAGAAAATCGATCGTGGACGACCACACTTCGGGAAATTTAATACGCTTCCTGTTTTCAAATTTCTTATTTAACTTTCGTAAATGTTGCCGAGTCGGTATCGACACACCTAGATTCTTATCACTTAATTCTTCTAGTACTTAAGCAGTATTTTATGATGCTTCCATCACAACTGAAGCATATAAACTCGTTCAGTTGTAAACATCTTAAAAGTACCGTTACGAAGGAAAAAAATAAAAACTACACGAAGACGTACCTCACACTAGCCACTGTTACAAATAACTAATGAATGTTGTACGTGATGCTGCCAACATTACACTATTACCAACTTATCAAAATGAAATGTCCCATCTCATGGGGAAACCGACATATGGGCCACCCGGTAGAGGTTAAATAATCGATGAATATTTTCCCCTTTAGATATTCACTTTACTGTAATAATTATCAAATACTCAGAGAAATTGTATTGATTGTAATGTAGGTTTAAAATCGAAAAAATGGTTGTAAATAAAAATAAAAATTCATCGGGATATTTTAAAAACGTTAAACTCCTACTTCAAACAGAAAGATAAAATATAAAAAAAATGTGAAAGCCTAAAAATAATTATCAGTAATGAATGACGATTGAAATCGAACACAGTAATACAACAAATATAAACGTTAGAACACAGAATCGTGGGAGCTGAGACCAAACTGGGGGAAAAAACCTTATCCGTTTAAATATATTTATTGCCTGTTATAAAAATACACAAGTAAATATTAATAAATTTTGTAAGCCGTAAGCTAAAATCTTGTATTGTTTTCAATTTTGAGTTCGGATATTTTCCGGTCGTATCGTTTACAAAGCGCAAGCTTTTAATTTTACTTACTGAATTAAATTACTGCCATCTTTTGTCTATTTTAATTAACCTTACCTATAAATTGAATAAGTATTCATTTATATTATTATTTTTGTTTTGTTTTTCGTCTTACTGTTCTGTGATTTCTACTAATTGAGACGGTAGATAATGATGATAATGAAAATGAGTGATAAAGAAATGCCAGACCTGACCGGGAATCGAACCTGGGACCCCGGCATAGAGTATATTAATAAAGAGAATGAAAGTTATAAAGAAAAGTAGTAAGAAATTTTGAATTTATCAATATATAGAAATATTTCAATAAACGGCTGGAACCATGACTTTCTTGATAAAGCCGTGACAAAAATTCAAAACAATGGTTCCGTACTATTGGGTTTTTTCCGGATAACCGCTTTTTAGAATAAGAATTTTAGGATCAGTTAATTATTAAAGTAAGTGCAAATAGTAAATCTACGTAAATATTTGATTATATTTTAGCTCGAATATGTTGTTTTTGAAGTTTTTCAAGCTTTTGTACGTTACGTAAATAATAATAATGTAATTGAACAATGTACTAATGGACATTTGAGTCGTTTTTGATTGTTATATTTTTAGGACAGAGTGTATAAAAGGTGGCGTATACCGAAGCAAAATCAGTAGGTTGATTCGTTCAAAAGAGCAGGACATTACTAAATTAGTAATTCCATGTTTTAAAGGTAAAAGTGAATTTAAAAAAAAACGGTGGGTTAGGAGGAGGAAGAGGAGAAGGCAGAAGAGAAGGTTAAAGATAAAGGAAAAGGGTGTTTAAGGGGTAGAAGAAGGATTGAAGGTAAAAGAGTAAGAAAGAAAAAAAAATTAGAGGATGGAAAAGCAAGAGAAGGCACGGGAAGAGGTGGGAAACGAATAAAAGGTGAAGGAAAGAAAAAGTAAGAGAGAGTGGTAGGAAGAGGAGGGGAAGGAGAAGAAAAAGGATAAAAAGTAGGGAAGGGGCAGTAAAAAGAGGAGAATGAGAAAAATGAGAAAAAGAAGGTTAAGGATGAGACAGAAGAAGTGGAGAAGTAAAAGAAGGAGAGAGAAAAAAGAAGGGAAGGGAAAATAGGAGGAAGAGGAGAAAAATAAGGTAAAGGGAAGTAGAAAGAGAAGAATGAGGAGAATGAGAAAGAAGAAGGTTAAGGATGAGACAGAGGAAGCGGAGACGTAAGAGAAGGAGAGAGAAGAAAGAAGGAAAGAGGAAACAAAAGGAAGAGGAGTAAAAGAACGAGAAAAGAAAAATGAGAGAAAGGGACATGGAAAAGGTTGATCAGAAAGAGGAGGAGAAGAAAGATAAGAAAAAGAACGAGAACAAGAAATAGGATCAAGAGAAGGAGGAGCAAGACAAGACAGAGAAGAGAAGAAGGAGGACAGGGAAAAGAGAGAAGAGGATGATGATGAGCCAGAGGAGAGAAGAAGGACGAAGAAAGCTAGAAGAGAAGGGAAAGGGAAATAGAAAGAAGAGGAGAAGGTTGATCAGAAACACGAGGAGGAGAACGAGAAGAAGGAGAGCAGGAGGAGAACGAGAATGAGGAGGAGCACAAGAAGAAGGTAAAAAAGGAGTAGAAGGAGGAGGAGATAAGTTGGAAGAGGCAAGAAAAGAGCAACTAAGATAATGGTACAGATGATTTTGATTAATTTAAAGCGAATTGGAAACCAAATTAAACTACGGAATTTATCGTAACAAAATATTTCAAAAATGAAGTTATAAATGGGCTACATATTTAGTCTTATTAAGAAGTTTTCGTGCAATATAATAAAGTAATATGATCTCATTTCTAAAATTCAATTCTACAAGGAAAAGTGTTTATTTAGTACTTGAGTATCTTGTCTAAAAATATGTTACGTACAGTTATGGTCGGAATAAGGCACCAGAATCACATATTAATTTTCAATTCTTTCATTGAAAGAGTTCAGTTATAATGCAAACAGAGTGGAAAATAATCTGACCTTTAACCTATATGTATTGTACTCGAATTAAGATTTTCGTCGTAAAAATCTTTCTGTATTTCACTGACGGTTATTCAATTTGTTGTGTAATAATAAAATATAACATAACTGCAGGCTTTCACAATTTTATTACATGTTGTTTTAAAGATATATAGCTTATAAATCATATAAAAAATATGATTACTGTATTTACTTTCAGTACAATATTGATTTCGGAACATTCAATAAAATATAAAATGATTAAACGGTGGTGTTTTTGGGAATAATATCCTCAGTTTAGAAAAAATTGCCAAATATATAAATATATAAAGAGAAAAAGATACAATTATATTTTGAATACAATAGTTTTTGTCGATTTTTTCAATCGTAGTTTTTAATTAAAGATAAACTGGTACTTTTAATTATTCGTTGCTCTTCTACTACGAGTACATAAAGGAAGCTATGCGTCGGTACTACTGATAAATTTATTTTACTCTCGAAATTCAATTGCCCTATTGTGTATTTATTAATGTCAACCTTAAGTATATTTTAAATGTCTCGTATTTCTGAATAGTTAAATAGTAAAAGTATGTCAAGTACGCAGTTACCGTCCTATTCCGTGTACTTGCACATCGGTAGGACATGACAACAAGATGGACTCTCCGTCGTTTAGAAAACGCACGGCGGTTGTTTTAATCTTAAAAACGGTACAGGAATATAAAAAGTGTTTTTATATAGGTTTCTAAACGATGAGTTTTAAGTAATTTTTAATAAACTTTATTTCTGAATAGCTAGTTAGTAAAAGTATGTCTAGTACAAAAAACCCGCCCCTTTTGGTGTACTTGGCATCAGTGGGGCATGACGAAGAGGATGGACTCCCGGTCGGCATGAGAAAGCTCAGCGGTTGTTTTTATCTTAAAAATGGTACAGGACTATAAAAATTGTTTTTATATAAGTTTCTAAGTGTAGAGTTTTAAGTAAATCTTTAAAATCTCGTTAATTTTGATAGTTAGATAGTAAAAATATGGCTAGTAGGCCTACGCAGGCACCGTCCTTTTCACTGTATGCCTACTTGCGCAACGGTGGGACAAGAAAACAACACGGACTTAACGACGCCAAGACAACGCTTGGCGGTTGTTTTGATCTGAAAAATGGTACAAAAATAAAGAGTTTATAAATAGGTTTCTAAGTGATAAGTTTTTAGTAAATTTTTAATATCTCGTATTTCTTGATAGTTAGATAGTAAAAGTATGTCTAGTACGCAGGTACTGCCCCTTTTGGAGTGCTTGCGCAACGGTGGGACATGACGACAAGATGAACGCCCCGTCGCTAAGATAAAGCTCGGCGGTTGTTTTAAAATGGTACAGATATACAAATAGTTTTTAAATAGGTTTCTTTGTGATAAGTTCTTAGTAAATTTTAAAAATTCGCATTTCTCAATTGTTAATTTGTAATATTTATGTCTAGTACACAGGTACCGCCCCTTTTGGTGTACTTGCGCACCGGTGGGATATGACAACTACATGGACTCTCCGTCGTTAAGATAACGCCCGACGGTTTTGATGTTAAAAACGGTACAAGTATATAAAAAGTGTTTTTATATAGGTTTCTTAGTGATAAATTTAAGTAAATTTTAAACAACTGTATACATGAATAGTTTTTAGTAAAATTATGTCTAGTACTCTGGACCCGCCTCTTTGGTGTCTTTGCGCGTCGGTAGGACATTTTAAGTTGGACTTTCCGTTGCCAAGATAACGTGCAGCGGTTGTTTTAATCTTAAAAACGGTACAGATATATAAAAAGTGTTTTTATATAGGTTTCTAAATGATGAGTTTTAGGTAAAATTTAAACAACTGTATTTCTGAATAGTTAGTAAAAGTATGTCTAGTACGAAGGACCCACCTCTTTTAGTGTAGTTGCGCATCGGTGGGACATGACAAACAGGATGTACTGCCGGTCGGCATGAGAAAGCCCGGCGGTTGTTTTTATCCTAGAAATAGGATATAAACAATGATACAGGACTATAAACAATGTTTTCATATAACTTTCTAAGCGTTGAATTTTAATTATATTTGTAAAATCTCGTATTTCAGGATAGTTAGATAGTAAAAATATGGCAAGTACGCAGGTACCCTTCAACTTGCACAACTTGCAACTTGCACTTGTACTTGCGCAACGGTGAGACATGACAACAACATGGACTCCCCGATGCCAAGATAACGCCCGGCGGTTGTTTTTATCTGAAAAAAGGTACAGAAATATAAAGAGATTTTATATATGTTTCTGAGTGATTAGTTTTTAGTAAATTTTTAAAATCTCGTATTTTTGAATGGTTAAATAGTGGAATTAATTCTAGTACGCAGATACCGCCCCATTTGGTGTACTTGCACATCGGTGGGACATGACAACAAGATGGACGCCACTCGCCAAGATAATAACTGGCGGTTGTTTAAATCCACGATATGGTACAGGACTAAAAAAAGTGTTTTTAAATAGATTTCTAAGTAATAAGATTTAAGTAAGTTTTAAACATCTCGCATTTCTGAATACTTAGATAGTCAAAGTATGTCTAGTACGCAGGTACCGCCCCTCTCGGTGTACGTGCGCATCGGTGGGACATGACAACAAGTTGGACTCCCCGTCAGAAAGATAACGCCCAGCGGATGTTTTAATCTTAAAACCGGTAGTACAGGAATAAAAATAGCGTTTTTATATAGGTTTCTAAATGATGAGTTTTAGGTAAAATTTAAACAACTGTATTTCTGAATATTTAGTAAAAGTATGTCTAGTACGAAGGACCCGCCTCTTTTGGTGTACTTGCGGATAGGAGGGACATGACAAACAGGATGGACTCTCGGTCGGCATGATAACGCCCGGCGGTTGTTTTTATCTAAAAAACGGTACAATACTAAAAAAAATATTTTTATATGAGTTTCTTAATGTTTAGTTTTAAGTAAATATGTAAAATCTCGTATTTCTGGATAGTTAGACAGTAAAAGTATGTCTAGGACCAGGTCCCTCCACCCCTATTGATGTGCTTGCGCCGCGGTGGGACATGATAACAAGAAGGCCGCCCCGTCGCTAAGATAACGCCCAGCGGTTGTTTTAATCTTAAAAATAATAAAGAAAGACTAGACAACAACACGGACTCCCCGACGCCAAGATAACGCCCGGCGGTTGTTTTTTATCTGAAAAATAGTACGGAAATATAAAGAGTTTTTATATAGGTTTCTTAATGATAAAATTTACGTAAATTTTAAACAAGTGTATTTCTGAATAGCTAGTTAGTAAACGTATGTCTAGTACGCAGGACCCGCCCTTTTTGGTGTCATTGCGCATCGTTGGGACATGACAAGAAGATGGACGCCCCGTCGCTATGATATTGCCCAGCGGTTGTTTTAATGTTAAAATGGTAGAGCAATATAAAAAGTCTTTTCTTTTAAGGCATAGGTTGTTTTTATCTTAAAAATGGTACAGAATTATAAAGATTTTTTTATAGGTTTCTAGTTCTTGAGTTTTTAGAAAGTTTTTAAAATATCGAAGTCTGAATAATTAAACAGTAACATTATGTCTAGTGCGCAGGTACCGCCCCTTTTTGGTTTGCTTGCGCATCGGTGAGACGTGACAACAAGATGGACGCCCCGTCACCAAGATAATGCCCGGCGATCGTTTTAATCTTTAAATTGGTACATGAATAAAACAATGTTTTTATACTAGTTTCTAAGTGATAAGTTTTAATTAAGTTTTAAATGTCCCGTATATCTGAATAGTTAAATAGTAAGAGCATGTCTAGTACGCAGGTATCGCCCCTTTTGGTGTACTTGCGCATCGGTAGGACATGACAACAAGATGGAGGCCACGTCGCCAAGGTAATACCCGGCGGTTGTTTTAATCTTAAAAATTTTACAGGAATAAAAGAAAGTGTTTCTATACAGCTTTCAAAGTGATAAATTTTAATCTTTCTTTTACAAACCGTAAAGGAAGGGTATACACAGATTTAAAACTAGCCTATAATTACTTATGTAGTGTAAAAATTTAGATAAGCTTTGGGTTGATCTTATACTAATTTGTAAAAAGAAAATACAAAAAATTCCTCCGTAAAAAATAGAATTTATTTATTTTTGTGACTCGTGAAAAATTTACGAAGAGTGATCTAAATAAAATGTAAATGATGTAAAAAAATGTAAAAAGTGACGTAAAAAAATGTAAATGTAATGTGATAAAAAAAATGTTTGAAAATGTCTGGTTTTGAAAAAAGACGACGACTTATTTGTACATCGACAATTTACAATGATGGTCCCAAAAGGTGATTTAAAATCACTATAATTTTGGCATGGTTTGTCAAGACAGAAAAAGAAAGAGAAAGAAGGAGAAGCAACAAATAAAAAAAACAAAAACAAAAAGAAACAGAAAGAATAAAACTATTGTTTTTATAGTTTTTCCTATAATTTTTACTCTCTCTTGCCTGTATGAATATATAGGAAGGAAAGTATTGTTTTCAAAATCGGTCAACCGGAAGTAGTAGTTTATTCGTGTAATTTTCCACTTTTTGCGATTTTCTCAAAAACTGGTCCTACCAGTTTTTTTAAAAATCGCCTGGTTTATTCTATTTTTTATTCTCTAAAAGACAGAGTAGGCGCTATGTTTGCTGAAATTCTTGGTGAGGCTGTTTTTACGTAAAAAAGTGTTTTTTTAAGATTACGGCTTTAATATGTATTATAGCACAAAAATTTATGTAATAAAATATGTAGAGAATTTAAAATTCGATAACTTTTATTTCAAACATTTTTTTGTATAACGCTTAGTAATAAGCGAGTAATAAGGTAATAAGCGATTTTTCTGTTTTTCTCACGAAAACGTGTGAAAATCAATTCTGTTTAAGATTTCGGCCTTAGTATACATTTTATGACAAAAGTGTATGTAATCGATTTTATATAAAATTGAAAGATCTACAACTTTCATTTAAAGCACTTTTCTCTACAGAGCCTAGTTTAGCGTGAAAGAGTGATTTTCAGTATTTTTAAGCCAACTGAGGTTGATGTTCATTTTGCATCTTTCGTATATGATTAAAATTACGTTATGTTTATTGAGGTTAGTTTTTTGTTTATTTCTAATGTTTTATTACTAATGTTAGGTTTATTGTTAATTATTTGCACTGGCAAGAGAAAGTTGTGTGAGTGTTTCACACCAGATTTTTACTTTCTCTTGCCTATATGAATATATAGGAAGGAAATTATTGTTTTCATGTCGATTTTTCGAAATCGAGTTTTCACTGGATCTATACGTTTTCAGACCCCCTGAACCCAAAAAACATGTTTTTAGCGATTGGTCTGTGTGTGTGTGTGTGTACAAAATATCTCAAGAACGGAACATCGTACGAACTTGAAACTTAAAACTTAAGTTACATACCCGTTACCGAACCCGACACAAACATTTTAATCAAAATCGGTCAACCGAAAGTAGTAGTTTATTCGTGTAATTTTTCACTTTTTTGCTATTTTCTCAAAAACTGGTCCTACGATTTTTTTAAAAGTCGCCTGGTTTACTCTATTTTATATTCTCTACAAGATAGGGTAGGCGCCATGTTTGCTGAAATTCTTGGTGAGGCTGTTTTCACGTAAAAACACAGTTTTTTAAAGATTACGGCTTTAATATGTATTATAACGCAAAAATGTATATAATAAACAATGTAGAGAATTTAAAATTCTACAACTTTTATCTCAAACATTTTTTTGTCTAACGCTTAGTTTAGCGTTAATTAGCAATTTTCTGTGTTTTCTCACGAAAACGTGTGAAAAATCGGTTTTTTTAAGATTTCGGCCTTAGTATACATTTTATGACAAAAGTGTATGTAATTCAATTTATAGAAAATTAAAAGATCTACAACTTTCATTTAAAGCATTTTTCTCTACAGAGCCTAGTTTAGCGTGAAAGTGTGATTTTCCGTATTTTTGGCAAACTGAGATAGATTTTCATTTTTCATCATTCATATATACAGGGTGATTCATGAAGTTCTCCCCCCACTTCTACAGCACATTGTACTAGTAAAAATAATGAAAAAATGTTATATAAACATAGGTCCGAAAACGCTTCGTTAGCGAGTTACAGCTAGCGAAAGTTTCGCCTGGATTTCAGTTCACCAGGTGAAATGAGGTCTTCCTGGAATTGTGGTAAGGTAGATTAAGGGGCGAATTCAATCATTTCTTATGGTTTTTGATCTGATAAATTGAATAAAACAGGTCCCAGAACTGTAAGTTAAATAGTTTTTGAGAAAACCAGTGTCAAATGCAAAAAATGGAGTGAAAATCACATTTTTTCATCTTTGGGCAAGAATAACTTTGTTATTTCACCAAGAAACAGTTAAAAATTTTCAATAAACAATGTAGAAAATTTTATTCTGAACAAACCGGTGTAAATAAAGTACACAGAAAGCGAATAGTTTTTGAGAAAACCAGTGTCAAATGCAAAAAAATGGAGTGAAAAAAACACATTTTTTCATTTTAGTTTTTCCGGTTAATTTTACTTTGTACTCTTATGAATAAAAACTCATTTAATCAAACATCTATTCGCTTTCTGTGTACTTAATTTACACCGGTTTGTTCAGAATAAAATTTTCTACATGTTTTATTGAAAAATTTTAACTTTTTCTTGGTGAAATAACACAGTTATCCTTGCCCAAAGATGAAAAAATAAGTTTTTCACTCCATTTTTTGCATTTGACACTGGTTTTCTTAAAAACTATTTAACTTACAGATCTGGGACCTGTTTTATTCAATTTATCAGATCAAAAACCATAAGAAATGATTGAATTTGCCCCTTAATCTACCTTACCACAATTCCAGGAAGACCTCATTTCACCTGGTGAACTGAAATCCAGGCGAAACTTTCGCTAGCTGTAACTCGCTAACGAAGCGTTTTCGGACCTATGTTTATATAACATTTTTTCATTATTTTTACTAGTACAATGTGCTGTAGAAGTGGGGGGAGAACTTCATGAATCACCCTGTATAATTAAAATTAGGTAATGTTTATTGAGATTAGTTTTATGGTTATTTCTAATGTTTTTTTACTAATGTTAGGTTTATTGTTAATTATTTGCACTGGCAAGAGAAAGTTGTGTGAGTGTTTCACACCAGATTTTTTTAATTTTTATAAACCGAAGTTTTATTTACCATTTTTTTTTGTTTAACGTCTGACTGTACCATCAATTAAAAAAAACCCAGGCTCATCTACATTAAAAACGTTCCTTGGTAATGCCGGCCGCATTGGCGCAGTTGGTAACGTGCTCGCCTCTCATCATGCGGTCTTGGGTTCGAATCCCATTCAGGCACGGCATCTTTTCATACGTTACAAAAATCATTTCATCCTTCACCGTCTGCATTAGCAGTAATTGCAGAACAGTCGGACGTTAAACAAAAAAAAAAAAAAAAAAAAAAAGTTCCTTGGTAATCCTTTAGTACAGAGGGTAAAACGTTATTTTTTCTACCATTTAATATAGTTTTCACTAATGTATATGTCGGTGGATTATTAGCTAAGTAATTTAAAGAAAGGCACCATATTTGGGAATAGTTGAAAAGTAAAAATATGTCTGGTGGTACCGCCCATTCGACTTACTCGCATTTGTGTGGGGCATGATAACAAGATGGACTCCCGGTGGCCAGTCCGAGAACAGTTTTCAAGATTAATATTTTTGTTAAAAATGATCGTTTTTAAATTAAATTTCTCAAATTAAATTTATATAAAATTTTGGCATCTGTTGGAATAAAATAAATAAATGCTTGGATGCTACTGAACATTCGCGGTAGATCAGAGTCGATAGGTAACAAGAATTATTTTGGAATAGTTGATAAGTATGACCATAGCAGGCAGGTGTGTGTTAAATTATTTGCACTCGATCTGCTGGTTCCAGGGCTACAAAATATAACTCTATTTCTTATCACATGGTCAGCCAATTATATTACTGAAGCATTTAAGAACAGAAGAGGTAGAGATTTAAATGACAATAATCACAGAGTTATCTCCTCTGAAAGTAATGAATTTCATTATACAGCCAGACCCTGTGGTGAATGAAGTGAAGGTGTCATTTGCAGGGTGGAAAATATATGCTTTTCAGAGGGTTTGGCATGCTGATAAGCATACTTTACAACTCAGTGAGGAATGCAATGGTAAACCACCTCACTCCTCGTTTTACCTAGTAAACCTTTAGAGGTTCAAACCAGCCTTTCGGCTGATGACCTAAACAACAACAGTTAATAAGTAAAAAATCTGGTGTGAAACACTCACACAACTTTCTCTTGCCAATGCAAAAAATTAACAATAAACCTAACATTAATAATAAAACATTAGAAGTAAACAAAAAACTAACCTCAAAAACATAACCTTATTTTAATCATGAGTGAATGATGCAAAATGAAAATCAACCTCAGTTTGACTTAGAAATACGGAAAATCACTCTTTCTCTCTAAACTAGGCTCTGTAGAAAAAAATGCTTTAAATAAAAGTTGTAGATCTTTTAATTTTCTATAAATTAAATTATATACACTTTTGTCGTAAAATGCATACTAAGGCCGAAATCTTTAAAAAATCAATTTTTCACACGTTTTCGTGAGAAAAAAACAGAAAATCGCAAATTACCGCTAAACTAAGCGTTATACAAAAAAATGTTTGAAATAAAAGTTGTAGAATTTTAAATTCTCTACAACTTTTATTATATAACGTTTTGCGCTAAAATGCATATTAAAGCCGCAATCTTAAAAAGAAAACGTTTTTACGTAAAAACAGCCTCACGCAGAATTTCAGCAAACATGGCGCCTACCCTATCTTGTAGAGAATTAAAAATTTAGTAAACCAGGCGATTTTAAAAAAAATCGTAGGACCAGTTTTTGAGAAAATCGCAAAAAAGTGAAAAATTATACGAATAAACTACTACTTCCGGTTGACCGATTTTGATGAAAATGTTCGTGTCGGGTCCGGTAGTGGTATGTAACTTAAGTTTCAAGTTTCAAGTTCGTACGATGTTCCGTTCTTGAGATATTCTGTTCACACAAGCACGCACACACACACACACACACACATACACACACACACACACACACACACACACACACACACACACACACACACACACACACACAGACAGACACACACACAGACCAATCGCTAAAAACATGTTTTTTGGGTTCAGGGGGTCTGAAAACGTATAGATCCGGTGAAAACTCGATTTTGAAAAATTGACATGAAAACAATACTTTCCTTCCTATATATTCATATAGGCAAGAGAAAGTAAAATATGTCTAGTGGTGCCGCCCATACGGCTTACTCGCGTACAGGTGCGGCATGACAACAAGATGGACCTGTCAACCCAGTCACCTGTCCGAGAACAGTCTTCAAAATTATAATTTTGTTGATATGATGTAATGTTCGTTTTTAAATTAAATTTTTCAAATAGAATTTTGGCATGTTTAAATAAAATTAATAAATGGATGGTACTGAACAATTGCGGTAGATCAGTGGCGGTAGGTCACGAGGACGAGATGGCCTTACAGTGCCAGTCTACGTTGTCACAACTAATTCGTTCAGCAAATCTTGAAAAAAATCTGGTTTTATGAAAAGTGTCTTAAATTACTCTACTTCCTCTCGCCAAATGATACAAAATTCCGTGACGTGTTTTAAATCGGTCGGTCCAACCACTGGAACCAGTGAAATCAGTAATCTTCAAATTTTTAAGAATTTTGAGTGCTTTTTACTTTCTCTTGTCTGTATGATAGAAAGAAAAGTATTGTTTTCATGTAAATTTTTCGAAATCGAGTTTTCGAAATTTCATTTTGCGTCTTTCACTCATTATTAAAATTAGGTTATGTTTGTTGAGGTTAGTTTTTTATTTATTTCTAATGTTTTATTATTAATGTTAGTTAATATAGTTTATTATTTTCAATGGCAAGAGAAAGTTGTGTGAGTGTTTCACACCAGATTTTTCTTTCTGTTTAAGGTTGGGGGGGGGGGGCAGGCTGCCGTTGTTGTTGAAAGAAAAGCAGTGGCCCGTTTTTCTTTCTATACATAGGTTTTTGTACTGAAAAAAAAAAATAAACTACAATTTTACAATAATATTCTTTAAAATTTATTGAACAGAAACAGTGTTACAAACGGGAATCGCAGTAATAGAAAGTATTAAAGTATTGTATTTGCATAGGTTTTTCATACTTGCTTTACGGACTTCATAAAAACTGCTTATTAAATGGGATTTACTATATTAACGTATCAAATATTCAGCTAATATCTAATGTGTGTACAGTATGTTATCTAATTTTTTCAAATTTTTGTTGATTGTTTATTCTAAGACATGGATCGTTCATTTTTGCAAACGATTAAAAACATTCTCTACAGAACTTAAAAAGCTCTGTTTTTTACTTTCTCTTGCCTATATGAATATATAGGAAGGAAAGTATTGTTTTCATGTCGATTTTTCGAAATCCAGTTTTCACCGGATCTATACGTTTTCAGACCCCCTGAACCCAAAAAACATGTTTTTAGCGATTGGTCTGTGTGTGTGTGTGTGTGTGTGTCTGTGTGTCTGTGTGTGAACAGAATATCTCAAGAACGGAACATCGTACGAACTTGAAACTTGAAACTTAAGTTACATACCACTACCGGACGCGACACGAACATTTTCATCAAAATCGGTCAACCGGAAGTAGTAGTTTATTCGTATAATTTTTCAGTTTTTTGCGATTTTCTCAAAAACTGGTCCTACGATTTTTTTTAAAATCGCCTATTTTACTCAATTTTTTATTCTCTACAAGATAGGGTAGGCGCCATGTTTGCTGAAATTCTCGGTGAGGCTGTTTTCACGTAAAAACGTTGTTGTTTTAAGATTACGGCTTTAATATAAATTTTAGCGCAAAATCTTATATAACTTAATAAAAGTTGTAGAGAATTTAAAAACCTACAACTTTTATTTCAAACATTTTTTTGTATAACGCTTAGTTTAGCGGTAATTTGCGATTTTCTGTTTTTTTTCTCACGAAAACGTGAGAAAAATCGATTTTTTTAACATTTCGGTCTTAGTATGCATTTTACGACAAAAGTGTATATAATTAAATTTATAGAAAATTAAAATATCTACAACTTTTGTTCAGAGCATTTTTCTCTACAGAGCCTAGTTTAGCGTGAAAGCGTGATTTTCCGTATTTTTAAGCCAAACTGAGTTCGATTGTCATTTTGCGTCATTCACTCATGATTAAAATAAGGTTATGTTTTTGAGGTTAGTTTTTGTTCATTTCTAATGTTTTAATACTAATGTTAGGTTTATTGTTAATTATTTGCATTGGCAAGAGAAAGTTGTGTGAGTGTTTCACACCAGATTTTTTATTAATATTTTTACTACTTCGTTTAAATGTTAAATGTAAATTACTGCTTTTGTGAGTTAAATTAGTTTAGGCTTTACGTTTACGTTGTATTGTGCCAATAAATGATCTTTATAAATAAAATTGTGATTTTGTAGGTACAATTTTTCAAAATGCCCTAAATTTTGTTTCTACGACAGATCTACCAAGTAAACACCGAAAATAAGTTCAGCTAAATTTTGTTTGTTTGTATGTTACGGCATCACGCAAGAACCGCTGAACCAAATTCAATGAATTTCAGTATTTAGGTTCTGGACATAATCGAAATAAAAATAGGCTATAAATCTTTTAATATCACTAAGGGATGGGGGAGTTCAGAGAGAGGGGTAAACAAAAAACTATAATATCTCCATTAAAAGTTAATGTATCAAAAAATGTTATATAATCGAAGTTACGAAACGCTTAAAGATAAATAAGTTTGTTTATGAAAAGTTTTCCATTTCATGCATAATAACGAAGATAATGCATATAAATATTTTTAGAATATTAACATCCAAAATAAACAGAACAATAAACATAGGCCTAAGCGCCGGTAAACACCGTATTCATTCAGTCAGTTAGCTATCTACCCATTCCACCAGTACCCTAAGCACCTATTCTTGGTCATATTGTCAAAAATGAATCAGTCGTCTTAATATTGGTCACCATCGTAGTGTTCCTATTATGATTTACCTTTCATTTATTATGAAAATAATAAAGCACTGCTTGTCTCAATTTAAAAACACCAAGATCTCGCTGTTATGTTACGTTCAACTATTTTTACTTTCTCTTGCCTATATGAATATATAGGAAGGAAAGTTGTTTCCATGTCGATTTTTCGAAATCGAGTTTTCACCGGATCTATACGTTTTCAGACCTCCTGAACCCAAAAAACACGTTTTTAGCGATTGGTCTGTGTGTGTGTCTGTGTGTGTGTGTGTGTATACAAAATATCTCAAGAACGACACATCGTACGAACTTGAAACTTGAAACTTAAGTTACATACCACTACCGGACCCGACACGAACATTTTCATCAAAATCGGTCAACCGGAAGTAGTAGTTTATTCGTATAATTTTTCATTTTTTTGCGATTTTCTCAAAAACTAGTCCTACGATGTTTTTAAAAATCGCCTGGTTTACTCAGTTTTTTATTTTTTACAAGATAGGGTAGGCGTCATGTTTGCTGAAATTCTTGGTGAGGCTGTTTTCACGTAAAAACAAAGTTTTCTTAGGATTACGGCTTTAATATGCAATTTAGCGAAAAAATTTATATAGTAAAAGTTGTAGAGAATTTAAAATTCTACGACTGTTATTTCAAACATTTTTTTGTATAACGCTTAGTTTAGCAGTAATTAGCAATTTTCTGATTTTTTCTCACGAAAACGTGAGAAAAATCGATTTTTTTAAGATTTCGGCCTTAGTATGCATTTTATTATAAAAGTGTATATAATCAAATTTATAGAAAATTAAAAGATCTGCAACTTTTATTTAAAACATTTTTCTCTACAGAGCCTAGTTTAGCTTGAAAGAGTGATTTTCCGTATTTTTAAGTGAAACTGAGTTCGATTTTCATTTTACGTCTTTCACTCATGATTAAAATAAGGTTATGTTTATTGAGGTTAGTTTTTTGTTTATTTCTAATGTTTTATTACTAATATTAGGCTTATTGTTAATTATTTATATTGGCAAGAGAAAGTTGTGTGAGTGTTTCATACCAGATTTTTTTCATTAATAATAATGCTGACGTTGAAAGAAGGTTGATAACAATGAATAATTAAAGAATATCCGACCTGACAGGGATCGAACTCGGTACCCTAACCAACCGTCTATAGCACCAAGAAAACCGTTCGAAGGACGGGTACTTTACCTAGTATTGGTATAAGTTTAAGGAAAGTCTGTTTATTATTTTTTATACCCAGATCTGAAACGAACCTAGACTTAAGTGTTACAATATTATTGACAGTTATGATGCTTATAAATAATTATTTAATATAAGTTCCAGAAAAATCCGTCGATACTGTCAACTGCTTTCTAATTCATTATTAATGGGTAGGTAATTTTGGTATGTCTATGCTTATTTTTATAAAAAGCAAATATAAAAAATCTGGTGTGAAACACTCACACAACTTTCTCTTGCCAATGCAAATAATTAACAATAAACCTAACATTAGTAATAAAACATTAGAAATAAACAAACAACAAACCTCAATAAACAAAACCTAATTTTAATCGTATATGAAAAACGCAAAATGAAAATTAATCTCAGTTTGGCATAAAAATACGGAAAATCGCTCGTTCACGCTAAACTAGGCACTGTACAAAAAATGCTTTAAATAAAAGTTGTAGATCTTTTAATTTCCTATAAAGTTTATTATATACTTTTTTGTCAAAAAATGCATACTAAGGCCGAAATCTTAAAAAAATCAATTTTTCACACGTTTTCGTGAGAAAAAACAGAAAATCGCTAATTACCGCTAAACTAAGCGTTATACAAAAACTGTTTGAAATAAAAGTTGTAGAATTCTAAATTCTCTACAACTTTAACTATATACATTTTTGCGCTAAAATGCATATTAAAGTCGCAATCTTAAAACAAAAGATTTTTATGTGAAAACAGCCTTACCAAGAATTTCAGCAAACATGGCGCCTACCCTATCTTGTAGAGCTTTGAACATTTAGTAAACCAGGTGATTTTTAAAAAAAATCGTAGGACCAGTGTTTGAAAAAATCGAAAAAATGTGAAAAATTACACGAATAAACTACTACTTCCGGTTGACCAATTTGAATGAAAATGTTCGTGTCGGGTCCGGTAGTAGTATGTAACTTAAGTTTCAAGTTTGAAGTTCGTACGATGTTACGTTCTTGAGATTTTCTGTTCACACACACACACACACACGTACGTACGCACGCACGCACGCACACGCACACGCACACGCACACGCACACGCACACACACACACACACACACACACACATAGACCAATCGCTAGAAACATGTTTTTTGGGTTCAGGGGGTCCGAAAATATATAGTTTCGGTGAAAACTCGATTTCGAAAAATCGACATGAAAACAATACTTTTCTTCCTATATATTCATATAGGCAAGAGAAAGTAATAAGGAAATAATCTTACATTATAGCTTCATATTACTATAACTTTTTTCTAAAATTTAATCGTATTAGCTACCACCTAGTAAGTCATTTTGTTTTACCTTTTTAATGTAAAATAATGTATTATATTTGTCTTGTAATTTTATTTTAATTGGGCGTACGGCTATTATGGCGTGTAATAATAAATAAATTAATTAATAATTATTATTATTTACAAGCGGAAATTTTTTTAAATAACCACTTTTTTGCTTCAGGGGAAGTTATTAAATGTGAAGGTCCGCTGAAATTGAAGTACCGAATTTTTTGCCTTATAAACCCTCTTCCTCTTTATACCATAAGATAGAACGAGAAAAGGAGAAAAATAATAAATAAATAAAAGTGTACTTTGATAAAAAATTCGGTTAGTAAGAAAATTTACAAAGTAGAAGTATTTGTTCACTTGGTGAGCAGAAGTTGCAAGTAAAACACAGGTGTACACTGCGTTTCGTTTAATATTGAAAACCGTATTAACTTGAAATGGGATCGACATGGGGAATGCACAGCACCTAGAAGGTAATAGCACTTGTAGCTTTTATGACTTAGCTAAGTAAATAAATACTGTACCACTGGTATTTTCTTTACACCATCATCATGTTACGCCTAAGCTTCATCTGCTTCTATCATTAGTCCCTACTAAACTAATATTCCACCTTTATCTTCCCACGAGTCATATACATTTCCTTAATTTCCTAATTGCTACTACAACTAGTATCTACGTACGTATTTACGTACGTGTTGTTTAGGACAACAGCCAAAAGGCTGGTTTGAACTTCTAGAGGTTTTACTAAGTAAAAACGAGGAGTGAGGTGGTAGACTATTGCCTTCCTCCCTGAGTAGAAAGATCATGCTTATCAGCATGTCAGGCCCTCTGAAAAAAACCCACTTTCCACTCTGCCAATGACACCTTCACTTCATTCACCACAGGGTCTTACTGTAAGTGATATTCATTACTCTCAGAAGAGATAACTCTGATTAGTGACATTCAGGACAATAAGCTTAATGAGTCATCTCCTAAAGTTATTCTTGAAAATAATTCATAAAAGAATGTATAAAATTTGTGAAGAGCAAATTTCGCCCAATCAATTCGGCTTCCTGAATGCGGTTGGGACTAGAGAGGCTCTATTTAGTGTGCAAATACTGTTCCAGAGATGTAGGGATGTGAGTTGCGACGTTTTTGCCTGTTTGATTGATTATCAAAAGGCGTTCGATCGTGTCAGGCACGAGAAGATGATGGCGATACTAGAGGAGATAGGAATAGACGCAAAAGACCGCAAAATAATAACAAATCTCTACTGGAACCAAACGGCGGTACTGAAATGTGGAGAAGACCACACAGATGAAGTTAAAATCTTGAGAGGTGTGAGACAGGGATGCATTTTGTCGCCGATCCTGTTCAATTTGTACTCCGAACGTATTTTCAGAGAAGCATTACATAATATAGAGGAGGGAATATCAATAAATGGAATCAGATTGAACAATTTAAGATATGCTGATGACACGCTGGTATTTGCCGACACCATACAAGGCCTACAAAAAGTAATGGACAAGCTAACAGAGGTTAGTGCAATATATGGATTGGAGATAAATCCTAACAAAACAAAAGTGATGATCATCAGCAAACAACAGATTGGTGCACACGATCATATTGTAGTCAATCGGGTTAGAATAGAAAGAGTGTCACAATGTCAATATCTGGGCACATGTATAAACGAGACGTGGGATAACTCGCAGGAAATAAAATGTCGTATTGCAAAGGCTAGAAGTGTCTTCAATAACATGGGTTCGGTTTTCAAGAGCCATAACTTGACACTTCCAATGAAATTACGACTGCTGAAGTGTTATGTATTCTCAGTCCTCCTCTACGGAGTAGAGGCCTGGACATTAACACAGGCAACAATTAACAAATTGCAAGCTTTTGAACTCTGGCTCTATAGACGAATACTGAGAATATCCTGGACCCAAAAAATCACCAACAAGGAAGTCTTACGTCGAATGGGCAAGGAAGCCGAGTTAGTTAACACAGTAAAGGCACGTAAACTTCAGTATTTGGGACACATAATGCGTAACGAGCACAGATATGAGTTGCTGCAACAAATTCTGCAGGGCAAAATTGACGGGAAAAGAAAACCGGGACGAAGAAGAATATCCTGGCTGGCCAATCTAAGAACCTGGTTTGAGAAGAGCTCACTGGAATTGTTTCGTATAGCCTCAGATAAAGTACGCATCGCCATGATGATCGCCAACCTCCGGACCGGAGCGGCACCCTGAGAAGAAGAAGTGACATTTACATCTCTACCTTTACTGTTCTTAAATAGTTCAGTCATATAATTGACTGACTATGTGATAAGAAACAGAACAATTTTTTGAAGATCTGAAACCAACAGATCGAATGCCATTAATTTAACACTCCACCGGCCCGTTATGGGGAAATCTACTATATATGTACCTCAAAAGCTACTACCAGGGGCAGAGTTCCACGAATTTTAAACCTTTTTGATAAAGTAAAAATCTGGTGTGAAACACTAACACAACTTTCTCTTACCAATGCAAATAATGAACAATATAACCTAACATTAGAAATAAATAAAAAACTAACCTCAAAAAACATAACCTAATTTTAATCATGAGTGAATGATGCAAAATGAAAACCAAACCTTAGTTTGGCTTAATAATACGGAAAATCACTCTATCAGGCTAAACTAGGCTCTGTAGAGAAAATGCTCAAAGTAAAAGTTGTAGATCTATAAATTTGATTATATATACTTTCGTCGTAAAATGCATACTAAGGCCGAAATCTTAAAAAAAAAAATAATTATTTTTACAGTTTTTCATGAAGAAAACAGATGAAAAAATCACTAATTACTGCTGAACTATGCGTTAAACAAAAAAAAGTTTGAAATAAAAGTTTTAAATTTTTAAATTGTCTATAACTTTTATTACCTATATACACCTTTGCCGTACAATGAATTTTAAGCAATCATAACAAAAACCATTTTTTCTACGAGAGAACAGCCTCCCCAAGAATTTAACCAGACATGGCGCCTATCCTATCTTGTAGGGCATAAAAAATGTAATAGATGATGCGGTTTTTAAAAAAATCGTACGAGTCGTTTTTGAGAAAATCGGAGAAAAGTTAAACAATGACACGAATAAACTACTACTTCCGGTTGACTGATTTTGATGAAAATGTTCTTGACGGGTCCTCTAGTAGGTTCTAACATAAGTTTCAAGTTTTAACTTTTTACGATGTTCTGTTCTTGAGATATTTTGTACACACACACACACACGCGCGCGCGCGCACACACACACACACACAAACACACACACATACACACACACACACACCAATCGCTAAAAACTTGTTTTTTGGGTTCAGAGAGTCTGTAGGCCTACACCCGGTGAAAACTCAATTTCAATAAATCGATATAAAAACAATACTTTCTTTCCTATATATTTATATAGGCAAGAGAGAGTAAAAATATACGGCGTAATTAATGATAATTATAATATTTTAACTATTACGATATAGCCTAATAACAAAATAACAATGGTGGAACAGTGTCTTTTCAGTGTAATCAAAGCCAAAGCAAAATTTTCAGTGTAATCAAAGCCTTTTGAATGGGCTTTGACGGACGGTCGGATTTTGTTACCTTTCTGCAGTAGGTGGGATTATTTTGTTCTCTATTACGTTTTCATTTACTGTTATCTATTTTAATCTATCTCTTTGTATTAATCTTTAGTTTTAAAATTAAATGGTCCGATAAAAACATTAGGCCTAAACACACCGGTAAAATTTTTAAGCAAGAATTGTGAAAATCTCAAAAAAGAAAATTAAAGGTTTCATAAATTTACAGATAATCTTGAAAGTCAATCAAGAAGACCCCATCTAGATTTCTACCATGTGAAGGAAGCGAACGAGAAAATTTGGACGTCACTGTACACACGTAAGGTGTAAGGTGTTTGATTTTATTTTAAAAACAAACTTATTGTTATCTTGGATAATAATTACTTTTAACATAGTATCTTTTCTATTCGCCCTAATTCGCTCACCAAAATCAAAATTCAAAGCTTACGCGTCAGCTGATAAAGTTCTATTTATTGTGACTAGTCAAACACTAACTAATAATTTTGTTTTAACTTTCATCTACTTATCGAACTAACTAGTAGTTTTTAGTTTCTGTTTGATATATTCTAATACACTTATAATATTTTTATATTAATCAATTAATACAGTGATTATATTTTTGCCTTTGCAACACTTAAAAATCTATACAATTAACTATTAACAACTTACTTTGTATTGTTCATTACAACAGTGCAAATGGTTTCACACGAGAAAGTCTTAAATTTAAATCTCCGTTGTCGAGTAGCTTCGATATTCACATGATGAAGAAATGTTTTCATGACTCTTGGGAAATTTTCGAATTATCTCGTTTATGAAATCCACTCCCAAGTCCCGGTGCAGGTTGTCGTTCCTATCATACCATACCAGGGAGCTTTGACAATACTTCTGAGAACTTTGTTCTGGAATCTTGGCATAATTAGTTGATTTGATGCTTTTGTACATCCGCAAAGTTGAATCCCATAGATCTATACGGGTTTTATTATTTGCTTATATATAAGGAGTTTACTATAAATAGATAATGCCGATTTCCTGTCAAGTAAACAGTAAGGATTCTTGAATTTCTTTTTTACATCCTCTTTCCTGCGAAGTTTTACATAGAGGATCATGCCTAGATATTTAGCTGTGTTTGAATACGGCCGTTAAAGTGATATGTTTTATTCGGATTGACGGTATTCTGGGACTCACAAGGCCTAACTTAATGGGAATATTTAGAAGAACAACGTACTGTGAACACAGTCATATTTAAATACTTTCCAACAGAAAGTGAGATCCGTGATAAAGCGAAAATGTACGGGCGCTGTCACAAAAGGTGTGATTCTCTTACATGCCAACGCTTGCCCCTATACAGCTCAAAGAAAGAGAGAAACGTTCAAGAAGTTGGGTAGGGAGGTGTTGCCTCATCTTCTTTACAGCTCAGACGTCGGCAATCCGATTTTCATTTGTTCGGACCGTCAAAGGCGTTCTACGCGGCAATAAATTTGACGACAACGAATAGTTCAAACAGCAAGGTAGAGTTTTACGCTGCGGAAATCAGAAAACTTATAGAACGGTGTGATGAACGTGTAAATGTTCTGGAGACTTTATTGAAAAGTAACGTAAATTTTATTGTCTTTGAATAAATGGTTTTTACTTATCATTTTTTCTTGTTAATCACTTGATGTTTCTGGCAGCTACAAGTACACAAGTGTTGTAATGCAAATATGCTAAATTACTAACTTATATGAGGGTAAGGCAAATATAAAGAAATATAAAAATAACGTTTTTAATATTTTTCAACAAATTCTTCTTTACGCTCTACACAGTTTTCCCAGTGTTTTGAAAGCTTGAAGATCCCTTCTAACAAGAAGTTCCGAGGTCATTAGCCAAATGTTCATGTAATCTTTGACAGCTTGATCGTTTTCAAACTGTTCTTCTCCCAGTTCTTCTTTCAGAAGTGCCCAAACAAAAAGTAATTACACGGGGATAGATCTGGACTGTAGGAGGATGTTCAAGGATTTCCTATCGAATTTTTCCTTTGTCAAAGTCGTCAAGAATAACATCTTTGACTGGGATAACCCGTCTTTTGGTTTTGTAGGAGGCTTTAGCTGACTCCAATAGCTGGCAGTAGTAAACGAAATTCACTGTGCATCGTGTAGGAAGTTAATGAGTAGAACTTCATTCCAGTTCCAAAAAACAGTTATGAACACTTTTCCAGCAGAGAATCGGGTTGTAATATCTTGACTTGATCGTGACCTACATTTTCTAAGCTTTCGGTTCAACGTTTAAACTTTTTAGCCCAATTAAACAATTGGGTCTGAAAAAGGGTACCGTCACTAGAATGTGCTTTTATCAGAGTCAAAATTTCTGTTGGTTCATTAGTTAAAAACTTAACAATAATACGTTGTGCATTGGGACCTATTGGCAGTAATAGCTGTAGTGGTGACAAAACAGATGTTTAATTTGTGTCAATTAAGTTCCCCACTCTTAATTCACCGACTTTGAATGTGATGCTTCCACTCAGGACCGCCTGACAAGGCACACAGAAAACGTCCGATTTTTTAAATCGCCCTCGTAAATCAATAAGAATTTCCTTTTTTATTTAAATCCTTTTCTAGTTTTTATTAAGGGGAGTAGGACCAGCCGATGAGGTACCCATAAATTTGAATGGACTTTGCCCCTTCTCTAAAACACCTAGCTCCAGGCAGTGACTTAATTCCAAATGTGCCCATAAATTTGAATGGACTTTGCCCCTTCTTTAAAACACCTAGCTTCCAGGCAATGACTTAATTCCAAATGTACCCATAAATTTGAATGGACTTTGCCCCTTATTTTACTAATAATAAAATTTTATTCAATAGGGACATAATTCCCCTTGTTAAAGTGACTTTTTACTCAAGACCCAATTTCTCAGAAGCTATTTAAACTACAGAGGTAAAATTTCTGGATGTTTATCTTTCTTATTTTGTAGATGTAATGGTACTAAAATAATAAATTTATATTGAAAATTTTAAACAAAATTTTGTTTCTTTAATTGACAAATTTTCACACTTTTTTCAGCGGAAAATATTTTTTATTCGGTCAATTTTTGAGAAATCACAGCACTTCTAGTAACAAAACATCTAGTTTATTAGTAGAATAACTGGTAAAAATTTTAGCTCACAAACTTAAATAGTTTCTGAAAAATATGTCATTTATATAAAAAAGGCATTTCGGCAATAAGCGTTCAAATAATGTATTTCAGACGTAATCAGGTTTACTTAGTATCGAAATAGAGCAACATGTAATTCAATGTAAAAATCGGTGCACGTGGCCAAGAAAAAAATTAAAAGAAAAACTAGACCCTTAGAACCATATTTTTTTAAAGAAAAAGAAGCAGAATATTCTAATCCAAATTTTAGAATTCAAAAATAAAAATCGACTTTTTCGATGTTTTGTGTTCCTACTCCCCTTAAATTAAAAAATAATTACTGGAAAATCTTTAAGTAACTTCTTAGGACATAAATAAATAGGTATATTAATTAAATTGTAAATTAACTAATTTCAGTAAGAAACCACTTATAATGTTTAAGGAATACTTAATGTTTTATTGAAATCGATGAAAGTAATTACTTAGAATGTTTTAAATAAAAAGTGAATACTTATTTTATTTGATAGACTCATTATAATTACTTTGAATAGAGGCTATAAAATTTTGAAGAACCTATAAACGTTTATTTTGTTGAAAATAGAACGCCTCAAGAGACAGATTCTGGATACACTATTTTTACCTTTGTAAATATTTACTGGTGCCCAATCGACGGATCACCCTTTAAGACCGACTGGTGTCTATACCAAACACTAACATAAAAACAAACTTTCCTCAACAGTGTCAATAAAAGTTTTTCGATCCGAGTAGGGGAGATAACAACAGTTGTTTTCAGACGTGTTTTACGACCGGATAATAGTAGCTATTTTGTTACTGTTATTTTATAAATTTTACTGTAATTTTGGCTAATTTTAAACTAACAATAGCGATGCGCGCAGAATTATTACTACCCTAAGAACAGTGAATTAATTAATGTGTTTAATTAATTTTTAGGGTTTTTTACCCCACATTTACGTTTTATAAGTATTAGCTTCGGAATGCAAATGTGAATTTTTATATTTTTGGGAAGCAAAGAAACAATATGTTTTAATATTGTGACAAATGGATCGCTGTATTCATAATACTATCCTAAAACATAACAAACAGTGAAGTTTCTTGGAGTATCACTAGATAAATGTTTGTCTTAGGGTTCTTATACCGATCAAATCTGTGGTAAAATATTGCCTACGGTATTATTGCATTAAAAGAAATCTTACAGATTAATTGATAAAAATCTGGTAAAAAATACTCACTAGAATTTCTCTTGTTAATGTAAATAATGAAACATATAACCCATGTGTAATCATAAGTAAACAACGTAAAATGTAAAACACAACTTTATTATAATCACTAGTGAACGACACAAAATGAAATCCAACCTCTGTAAGACTTGCAAACAGGGAAAATCACCAACTGACGCTAAACTGGGCTCTGTAGGAAAAAAGATTGAAATAAGAGCTGTAGATTTTTTCTTTCTCTTGCCTATATGAATATATATATATATATATAAGAAGGAAAGGATTGTTTACATGTCAATTTTTGGAAATCGAGTTTTCACCGGATTTACACGTTTTCAGACCACATGAACCCAAAAAGATGTTTTTAGCGATTGGTGTGTGTGTGTGTGTGTGTTTGTTTGCGTGTAAAAAAAATATCTCAAGAACGGAACATCGTACAAAGTTGAAACTTGAAACTTACGTTAGGACCTACTAGAGGACCCGACACGAAAATTTTCATCAAAATCGCCCAACCGGAAGTAGTAGTTTATTCATGTCATTTTTCACTTTTTTACGATTTTCTCTAAAACGGCTTCTACGATTTTTTTAAATCACCTCATTGTCTACATTTTTAATGCTCTACAAGAGCATAAAGGGTAGACGCCATGTCTGCTAAAATTCTTGGAAAGGCTGTTCTCTCGTAGTAAAAAAAGGTTTATTTAGATTGCGGCATAAAATATGCATTTGAGCGCAAAAGTGTGTAATAAAAGTTATAGACAATTTAAAAATCTACTACTTTTATTCCTACTATTTTTTTGTTTAACGCTTACTTTAGCAGTAATTAGTAATTTTCTGTTTCTTTTCATGAAAATCTGTAAAAAATGGTTTTTTTTAGATTTCACCATTAGTATGCATTTATGACAAAAAAAGTAAATAATCAAATTTATAGGGAATTAAAAGATCTAAAACTTTTATTTTGAACATTTTTCTCTACAGAGCCTAGTTTAGCGTTAGAGTGATTTTCCGTAAGCCAAACTAAGGTTGATTTTTATTTTGCGTTATTCACTCATGATTAAAATATGGTAATGTTTTTTGAGGTTAGTTTTTTGTTTATTTTTAATGTATTATGACTAATGTTAGGTTATATTTTTCACTATTTGCATTGACAAGAGAAAGGCAAGTGAGTGTTCACACCAGATTTTTCCAAAATAATTCACAATTTTGTCTCAGCATTTACCTAAAAATTTAGTAATTTTTTAACCAAAAACCTATTTAGATAGGAATTCTTGTTTTTGAACAGTTAAATTTTGAAAAAGCAGTATTTTAAAAAAAGCTAAGTCTAAAAAGCATAACTTTTGGCACGCTTAATGCTATTAATAAAAATAAATTAAAGATAAGAAAGGGATTTAATTTTTGAGAACCAATTTGAAAATATATGAAAATAAAAAACTCTTGGAAAACCAAATAAACTTGGTGAAATTAGACATCGTTTATTTTGTACGCAACATTTTTATAGATTAAAATTGCAAGAAAAGAAATTTCAATAACTCATTTCTAAACGTACGAACCGAGTGATATTCTGTAGGTACTTCGCTGATGCTGAATTTATTTGCGCTTCACATGAACGTAATTTTTAACAAATATTATTTTTAAGAGAGACATCGAGTAGGATATTTCAGTTACTACTTGTAACTTAAAATATAACAGAGAGTAATTTTGTGAATTTTTTTTGTAGTTTCTTGTTCACATAGTATTCCGGTTAAATGTAACGCGAAATCTACCTTTCATTTAGAGTTTAAGTAGGTCAATTTCTAGTGCAGACCGTGAAATAGATAATAAGGTTACTGCTGGAACAACTCAATTACGATAAACCCGCCTTCCAACTTAACGCTGTGTTGTATTTAACGTTACAGAATGTTGAATCAGCATTACAGCGTTTCTACGAACGACATGGAATTTGGACAAGCAATTAACACCGCCCAATAACAGTAGTAGAAACTGTTGAACGATTTTATTCATCGGATTTATCTGTAAAATCTAGTGAAATTTTCCCAAGCCATTGATCCTAGAGGTAGAAAGGCGAATGAGGGTTAATTGGGTTTTTTAAAAATCTATTTAAAACTAGTAATTGCATGTCTGCTTTGCTTTGAAAATGGCCAGCAATACTGTATGCAATGTTGTAAATTTGTAGGCAGTTCGTCCCAATCAACGGATACATTAAAAGATAAAACTTTTAAATAATTTTGTAAGATAATTTAAATTTTTCACTTTTCATCATTTTTACTTTCCTGTACTCTGTTTATTATAGAGTGAGGAAATACTGCGTTTGATATAAATTAGATATCAATCGAAAAAACTAAGGCTTTTGAAACTTATTTCCGGAAGTTTCTTGGAATTATGTATGTATTTTCAAAATTAACGGTACTTTATTTTAATTTGAAAATAGTAAAGTAATAAAACGAAGAATAGCTTTAGTTAAGCATGTAGGAGCAGAAGACAATCATAGCGAGAATCGTTTAACACAGAGATAGAGAATTTGTCAAAACGCTTATCTGAAAGAAAAACGAGAAGAAGGAGGAGGACAATAAGGATGAGGTAAAGAGGAGAACAAAAAACCTTACTACGTGGAAGTAGAACATGGGAGTTTGCAGGGGGGACTTCAGAAATTTATTTTCAAGTAGCAAGGTTCTGCTTAATTATTATAAAATAGTGGATGATTTTTACATGTCCTTGCCCCATGAATGATCCAAATTACAAAAGACTTAGAAACTTTACATGGTTTTAAAACTGGTTAAATTCACTAACATAGCACATAAGTTTAAAAAAATGTTTAAAAATTAAAATGTTAAGAGGAAGAGGAATGCGGAGGAATGAAATCTTAGAACACATGTAAACAAATTTACAAATAAATGGAGATTTTGAAAGCGATTTTCATTGAACGAGATTGATAGAATACATCTGATGACTATCAGGTGTTGAATAAGAATCTCTTTTCAGAGACATTTCTAGATTTCTTACTATTGTAGAGGGGGGGTTATTCCATACCTCCATTATCACAGGAATTTTCACCCCCTAGTCCGGAGTGGGGGTGATCCGCACATGTTTATTTACTAGCTTTGTGATCTGCAGACTTCTACGGGTTGGAAACCACTGGTATAGACACACGAACCATATGGTCGCCAACCTTCTGTGAACCGGTTGTTCGTTATATTTGGACGGGGTTCGCGAATTGTTTGCGAATTGCTCGTGGTAAACCGTTTCCAGTCGGTTTTCCTGATAAACACAAAGGTTTTCCTGATAAACAAATCTGTACGACGTTGTGGCTAAATCGTTAATTCTTGCGAGCCTCCAATCTCTGTTGTATATCTAAACCTTTCTTAATAATTTTGTTTATTGTTCGTTATATTTTGAAAAACATTATTTTGTCTCTCCATTTTTTATATAATTATGGAGTGGTCAGAGGAAAAAATTTACAAACTAATTGATATTGTGCGTTGTATGAGCGACACTTCTCTTACTTGGCCCCAAAATTTTATATCCTGCTACCTAAATTCATAACTCAACAAAAATAAATTAAATTTAAGAATGTAATGCAGAAATGGATAATTAATGTTGGAAGGGACAACATGGAAGTGATGCTAGGTAAAACACAAAAATAACTGTGAGCTCACTTACCACATTTTTTGTGGTAGCTGTTTAGAAAATTAGTGAATTAATGTTATTTACATATCCTGGCACACGGTTTTTTAACCATAGTTGGGTATATCACTTTCCACCGCCTCGATTATTGGAATGAATGTGGTAACAGGAATGGATATGTGCACAAAATTTATATAAAATGTTAAGATTTAAAACTGTAGTTTTTGAAAATTAAGTACAGGTATTATTATTATTTATAAAACCAAACAGTTAGTATGAGATACTTAATAAAAATACAATAGTCCACAAAAGCACTCTTTCAAATGAATAAATTGGATATTCATCTTGTCATGTTATATAGGCCGGCTCGTTGGCGTAGTGGTTAGCGCAACTGGCTTCTATGCCGGGGTCCCGGGTTCGATTCCCGGTCAGGTCTGGCATTTTTTCATCACTCATTTTCATTATCATCATTATCCACCGTCTGCATTAGCAGAAATTGCAGAACAGTCAGACGTAAAACAAAAAAACAAATTGTCATGATATCTTAATAATAACAATGTGGATTATTATAAATTAAAATATTACTTAAATAATGTGTGTTGTAACTTAAAAAATATAATTATAAAATTCTTTTTGTTCATATTTAGTACTGAATTTAAGGGTTTTTGTGGACGATTCCATTAATTTATTGTATTGTGTATATAAAAATGTTAACATTTTTAAGTACTGTCATATTTAAAAAAAATGCAATTAATAAAATGTTAAATGAAAATAAATATAAAAAAACAATTAAAGAAGATGCCTGGATCGAAATAAATGCTGAAACGAATATATCTGCAGAGCAATACAAGAACAAGATGGCTTCTTACTGGCGTAAGAAAAAAAGTACAACGCAGCAAAAGTACAGAAAATGAAGGGTCCAATCTTCTGAAGCAGATTCTCAAAATCAGTAGTCAACATTCCGGTGAAATTTTTATATTATAGTTTAACAAACTAAAGATTGCAGATAAAGGCGGAACATAGTGACCTAGAACGCAGCACAGACCCAATTGACTTTCGTTAATCGTATTTTGCGTTGTCACGTTGTGGTCCCGCTGTGGAAGACAGACTAACAAATAGTCAGCTGGAGTTTGGTGGACCTGAGTGTGACTTAGCGAACCGGCAACCTCACACCCGACCGTGGCTGTTATTGGCTAGATCTCATCTGCAGTCTCCAATTCGTCGAAATATAGATATTTATTTTGCGTGAGTTTAAGTCCATCAAGAACAACCTTCTGCAAACCAAGGGAAAGCAACTTTTGTTGCTTTCCCTTGGTTTGCAGAAGCTTACTCTTCATAGGGTGTAGTCTAAATAAAGAAAAAAACTGTGTCAAACTTTCATACCTTAATTCAGCTAACATTAATTAATTAAAAAGTACTGCATACACAATCAACTCTTAAAAGCAACGAAAGTTGCTTTCCCTTGGTTTGCAGAAAGCAACGAAAGTTGTTTTCCCTTGGTTTGCAGAAGTTTGATGTGAAAATAATTTCAACGAACGGTTCACAAACCATTCAGTTCGTACGTCTTACACAACTTAAGAAGTAAGATGATCCTAAAGGGATTAAAATAACGTATAGAGTGAAAACTGAATGTGGATGAACTTAATAATGACTAATAAGTACGAATTATAAAAATTATGCCCTTCCTTATTAACAAAACTACCAGCAAAAACTTTTAATCGTCTAAACAGCAGTAAAAATTGTACTTTATGATGGTAGATCATTGAATTAATATCATACACGGAACACAAAAACGATGACAAGTACCCTTACAACCCTCATACTCTTGTCACAGCAAAAACGAACTGTAGTTTGTTGCGGTCAATTCAACCGATGGCATGTATCCGCCAGTGAAGCCAACCAAATTAGTGTGAGTGAAAAATCCCACAAACTGACAATAATATTTAGTTAATGTTCCTACACGTTTACTCATCCATCACATATTTTGAATTATAACTTCATTCAGCATTTGGAATTCACACCGATTTATTTGTTGTACATCATGGTAACTGTGATATGTAAGGTAAAATGATTTATCATTATTTTTTTAATTTTATAACTGATGACACTTTGTGTACACTACAACAAGTTTTTTGTTGTTTTATAAATATTAATTAAATATAATTCATGAAAAATTCATTTACTAATAAAATCGAAAACTAGTAGTACATCCTACCTAACCTAATTGCAAAAACAAGTTTGTTTCATAAATTCTGAATTCAATTTAGTTTACAAAAACTACTTATAGTACAACCTGTCACATCCGGATCTGTTATATTCGGACCCTCCCTTATCCGTACGTGTCTCCAAACTAATTTTTCAATTATGGTTAGGGATAAAAAAGTGAAAGTTGCACCAGAAATGTTGTTTCCACGTGCTTTGAAGAAGAGAGTCAGATTGCAGAGCCTGTAACAACAAACCTGCCTGGATGTGAGAAATCAATGATGATGAAGTCAACGAAACTATTGAGAGTGCCATCGTAGAAATGGTGTGCAATAGCGATGAGAAAATCTCTGAACACGATGAGGATGACAACAAGCCTACAATGAGTCACTCTGAGGCACTCAAGACCATCGAATCTCTGATCAGTTATGTTTAATATCAAGATGAAACAACTGGAACTGAAATGATGGTTTAAGAGAGAAAGAAGGTTCCAAAAAATGTATGCAGTTTGTGAAGCAGATGAAAATCACAAACTTTTCAATTATAAAACTTGTAAGTACTGATATATACAATTGTAGGCATGTTGAATACAAACATTTTAAACAATTTTGTTGTGTTTTTAAAGAGTACAGTGTAAAAATACAAATGCTAAACCAACAGAAACGTGTACCATTGTAAAAGTACAATATTGTACAAAAAATGAAAGTTACGGTAATTCCCAATTACTATAACTTCCATTACTCAGTACAAGCCATTAAATAATGCCTTAGAAAAACCCCCATTGTTAGAGTAAGTTAAATTAAAATAGTATTTAGACAATAAGTTGTAAATATAGCCAACGGTCAACCATCTATTATTCATTCGGCCGGTGTATTTTCTGCCTCTGTGTTTTTGGGCCTTTCTTCCACCTAACAACTATCAGCCAATCTTTGGGGTAGTTTTCCTTCCCGTTGGCCCTCCAGGTTGGTTGAACGGTTGGTGGGAGAGGGAGGCTTGTCAACCAGAGGTTTCCTGGTTCGAACCCACGAAATTCACAATCAGTTCCTTTGGAACTTAAGAGTGAAACGGAGGAGTTGTTGAGAGGGAGCGGAATTTGAGGAGGACACTAGGAGAGCGAGGAATGACCAGGAGAACGAAAAGAAGAAGAATAAAGGGGACACATGTAATTCGAGGTAAATTCATTCGTATATTTATTAAGGGTTTTTAATTTCATGTTTTTATATTAACGTCGCGGCAAAAAATATTGGCTATATTTTAAAATAGGTTAGAGTAATTTAAGGATTGTTTTGTTAATAGTTAGTTAATTTAGTTAGTAGTACATTCATTAAATATTTAGTTTAACTAAAGGAAATTTAGTTTTTATTTATTGCTCTGGTTTTATCTCATGCTCTGCTGACAGAGCTGGCGCCTAACAATTTGTTATAATTATTATAGTTCACGTTAAAGTATTTGTCCACCGGTTGAAGTCAATGGTGGTGCAAACGTTAAAAATAACATTCATCATCAAACATGTTCATTATTTTTGGCTCTCTTGCGATTTATAAATGATCTTCTAATATCCAGATCGGCTGGTCACAATATTAGTCCCGAATGTGATAGGTTACACTGTATATCACTTTGTAACATCTGGTTGCCAGATTGTTACTTTTATTTTGGTTTGATCTGCATTGTTTATTGTTGTCGTTTGTCATATCTGTATTTACCGATAATTGCTTTTGTTGCCGTTAGCTGGCGCGCCCTGTAGTTTTTTTCTGGTACTATTTCTGTCCCTCGCACTGGCTGCGACGTGATGACTGCCTGTGTGTTTTTCGGCGTAGTTCTATCTAGCCACGTTTACTGCTGTAATGTAATTTCTTTACGTTAAACTTTTGATAGTTTTAATACTTTTTAGCAAAGTATTTTTCTTCTGCCCATTGAAATGGTAAGCAAAATTTACTTTATTAGCATCCCAGGAACTGAGAACATTATTGCGAGCTGTTTTATTTTATTTTGTGAAGCTAAACTATGCTTAGCTTTAAGCCTATTTCAAACTATTAGCTACTGTTGTATCAAACTAAAATCTATTGTAACTGCACTGCTTTTGTAAAGTTATTATTTTTCTGTATAAGAAATTTATTTTCTAAAAGATTAGTTAATGGCATTTGCGCCAAGTTGTTTTAAGGTTAATTTTTATACACTCGTAATTCTGTACTTATTTCCTTCTATTACTTAACCTTATCTTTTACCTTAATGGTATTGTGAGAAATTGCTGTTGTTAAATTCGCTTTTAAATTATTGACACTCGTACGATCTTTTGTACAGGGCTCGAGTGTGGGGCTCATGTGTGATACTCGAGTGAGGGGCTCTTGTGTGATACTCGAGTGTATGATTTGGAGTATCGTTTGGATGTAACCTGTTCCGATTGATGCAAAACTGCAAGTTGGGTACTCGATTCCCGAAATAAATGTTTATCAGCTTGTTAAGAAGTACATCTTGATGGGTTTTTCCTGCTGAATTAAAAATATTCGAAACCTTCGAGGCATATGTATCTATCCGCTCTCGAAAACAAGTGTACTAGGAGCCGTGAGTGTTTTACGAAATCTGTGTTTTTTTTAAGAGGTATGTGTCAATTATATTTTATTTTTGTGAAACCACCAGCTTTAATCAACTATGTATCGGCGTAACCGAATTTTTACATCTTGCTTGAAAGACTCTATCTCCGAATCTTTATTTAATTCAGAACTGATTCAACAGGAAAATCTTGGTTAAGATGTTACCCAAAGTATATGAATTTTCTTGCATTTTCGTCATCTGTAATTGTAACTGCTATATTAAAATTAATATATTTTTTTGGAAAGACCCAATGTAACTTGAAAACTAAAATCTTATACTCAAATTAAAACAGCAATCCAAGTTCTTTTGTTTTCTGCAAATTTTGAATAATTCTTTAAATCACTTTTCTGTTAAACTTACAGTAAATATGAAAGTAACAAGGAACTTTAATCATTTAATTAATATTAATGTGATATTATTGAAAACCTAATTTATTAGTTATATAAAAAAAATATAGTAAAACCATTTATAAAATACATACATAATGTTGGCCAACAAAACTATAGTTTTTAGTATAAAGGCATTATTTTTTTTGAATTATCTATTGCCGTTCATCTTTTGATCTTTCGGTCTACACCGATTTAATATATTGTTACTTAAGCATTTAATGGTTAATGTATTATATGCCAGTCTTATTAGATATAAATTAAATTTTTTTTATAACCTATTTTGTGAATGATTTATTTGGCTCATGCAACGTTTCCTCTGTTTGTTCAGCGCTTTCCAAAAAAAAAAAAAAAAAATTTTGTTTACACCCTTACCGACCTGTCGCTTATTTTTTTGGCCGTGGGTGTTCACGGTGGCGACAAGTGTGTAATTACAAATTTGGTACCAGAACGTGTGGTTATTATTATTCTGGTCGGTCTGTTTTATCGGTATTTAGCTTCATTAAATTTATATGTAAAAGTATTAACAAATCGTTGCATGGTTAAATATTATCTGAAGTATAATTATAATTACATTAATGTTTTCAGCTTTTGGGATGCTACCCTTTTCTATTGTCTTTCTTTAGATTGTCTTTTTTCTCATTATTTTACTTATATTGTCGGGCAATCATGGAGTCAGCTGATGACAATATTTACATTGATTATCTGACCAAGGACGACCTCTTGTATGAATTACGATGTAGGGGAGTAAATGTATCCGGGTCCGTGTCTGAACTGAGAGTAAAGTTACGGAGGGTCATTGCCCAAAATATAAAACCTGCCCCTGAATATCTTAAAGTTTTTCCTCTAGAAAAAGAAATCCAACTATTGACCTTGCGCTTGCATACTTTTGTATATGAATTGGAGAATATTGAAGCTCAGATTACTATTAGATATTATAATGGCCTGAAAGGCCGGTTATCTTCCGTTACTAAACGTTTTAACATGTTATTATCCTTATGTGGCGAAGATTTGTTGAACTCCGATAAAATAAAAGAATTTGGCGAACATATTTCAAACCTTGAAAGCTCTATTAAAGCCGTAAGCAGTATGTGTATTGATAACGATCCTCCCGGTAATACTACCAATACGGACGTTAATAAAAATACTAATAATGCCATAAATAATATTGATAGCAGTCCTTCTTCTAATATTGTTAATAACACTAACAGCGTCACTGTGCTGGAAGGAGTACGACCTACATACTCCTTATATGGTAAATTGCCCCACCCGGCTGAAAAATTTTTAAGCAAACTACCGGTCTGTAATGGTTTTAGTGTGGACGATTTATTAAAATTGTTTCGTATAGGAATCAACTTACACGATTCATTTCCTGATATCCGGAAAAGTATCGTTTCCCTACTATTGCCTTACGCCGTAAGTCCATTACGTGATGTACTAATTAAACACACTTCTTCACAAAACTTTAGTGAATTTCAACGTGAAGCTATCCTTACTTTTATACCTACCCGGCAGTTCGTCGAGTTAAAGCAAAACTTGTTTTTTAGGAGTCAGATGGTTGGTGAGGATCTGCATAGATATATCTCTGAAATCAAAGAATCTGCCGCTATTTTGCAGTTAGGTTTGAGTGAAGCTGAAATTGTAAGCAATATCGTGGATGGTTTGTCGCCGGAAACGCGGTCTTGTCTGGTTATGAGCAATCGGCCACGTGATTTCAACGAATTAAATTTATTATGCGTTCAAGTCATGAACACACTGTTCACCGATCATAGGCGTCAGAAAGTGAACGAGAGTGGCAAATTATTAACACGTGATAGTAATGTACCCGTCTGTCACTTTTGCCATAAACCAGGGCACATCGTTGCGAATTGTTTTAGAAAGGCTGCAATAGGGAGAAATGTTTCTTCGTCTTCAAATAATAGTAATAATATTCCAAAAAAACTAGTTTGTAGTGGGGTAGATACGGTTAGCCTACCTCACTGTTCTGAATTTAAGTCTAACTTTAATAATAAATTTCCTCCTCAATGTTACTTGTGTAATGTTATGGGACATTACATATGGGACTGTTCTCGTTTCAGATGTAAGCGGATTTATACCGCTCGTGTCAGTCGCAATTATTCTAACAACGTTAGTAGGAATTTTGTTTCCGATTCGCACCTTGGTAATAACTATTCTAGATTGGTCCGTTGGCCTAAAGCTGTTGATGGCGTACTGCAACCTAATCGTAGTAATATTATAAATGTTTGTCCTGTTAGAAGTCGCCCCAGAGTGAATCTTAAATTTAATTCATGTGATATTCCTGCTCTTCTTGATTCCGGATCTGTAAGATCGTTTATGAGTTTGAATACCTTTAATTCTTTAAATAATTCTCGCAACTTTAAATCTGTAAAAGTGTCTAACGTTCTGTGTTCATCTGCTACTAGCTCCAAATTGGACATTATGTATGAAGTTATATGTAAAATAAAAGTTGACTGTTTTACTTGGAATTTTCCCATCCTTGTAGCAAGTAATCTCGCCTGTTCTTTCATTCTTGGATCAGATTTCTTTATTCATACTGGCCTTGTACTCGATTTATCTTCTTGTCTTCTTCATTTTAAATTTCGTCCCAAGTATAAAATACCCTTATTAGGAAGTCCTATAATTTCTAATTCTATTGATCACCAGGTAGAGTCTCTTGATTCTGATAGTATGGACTGGGGAAAACTTATTTCCCATCTTAACATTGAACAACGTGAACGCGCTGTGGAGTTGTTTAATGAATTTTCCGAGGTACTTACGACCCGTTTAGGTCTGACACACCTTGTTGAATATGACGTCAAATTGAATAGTAATGTCCCCGTAAAATCTCATCCTTATGTTTTGGCCCCGCCTAAGATGTTGCTTTTGCGCAATTTGGTCGACAAATTGCTCGAACAGGGTATAATCGAGCCGAGCAATTCATCTTACGCTAGTCCCGCTTTTGTCGTTACTCGTGACGACAGGAAACCGCGCATGGTGATCGATTATAGGAAACTCAATCAGCATGTTGATGTTGAAGCAGTTCCCCTTCCCAATCTCCACTCTTGTTTCGATTGGTTCGGTAAGGCCAAATTTTTCACGATACTTGACCTTAATTCCGCTTACCACCAAATCCCTCTTTCTCAAAAATCCAAGCATGTGACTAGCTTTTGCACTCCTTGGATGTTATATCAGTTCACACGTATCCCTTTTGGCTTAGCCACCGGCGGTCAAGTATTGTCTCGACTTTTAGACAAAATTTTCCATGACGTCAAATTTCAGTATGTGTTTAATTTCTTGGATGACGTTTTGATTTTTTCTAACGATTTCGATGCTCATGTTGAACACGTGCGTGACATACTTCAACGTCTGTCTAAAGCAGGTGTAACTGTAAATCCTGATAAGGTGAAGTTCGCTGTTAGTGAAGTTGGTTTTCTTGGGCACCTTATTTCAGCAGGTGGTGTTAAGGTTAACCCAGACCGTACATCTGCTATTTTAAATTTTCCTACACCGAAGAATGCCAAGGCCGTGTCGAGATTTGTGGGCATGGTAAATTTCTTTAGGAAGTTTATCCCTAAGTTTTCGGAAATTGCTGTTCCTCTGAATGCTCTTCGTGGGAAAAGGAGCAAGTTTGTTTGGAGTGAAGATGCACAAAAGGCGTTTGATACTTTGAAAGGCGCTATTAGCAACCCGCCTGTGTTAAGGATACCCGACTTTGAAAATAGTTTCATTTTGCAAACAGACGCCAGCTCTTGCGCCTTAGGCGCCGTTCTTTTGCAAGAAATAGATGGGTCACGTCAACCTGTGGCATATGCATCCAGAAGTTTAACGCTACAAGAAAGGAAAGCTTCCGCTTACGAACTGGAATGCCTCGCGGTGGTGTACGGCATGGAGAAATTTCGCCCTTATCTGGAACACCGCGAATTTGCTCTGGAAACGGACAACCAAGCGTTATCCTGGTTGTTAGCTCGACCCAGATCTCTTGGAAAGTTAGGGCGCTGGATCGCAAAGATTATGTCTTTGAAATTTACTGTCACACATATAAAAGGAACGCAAAATGTGATCGCCGATACCTTATCTCGAATGTTCGAGGAGAACGAAGCTGTTGGAGCTGATGACGATATAGAATGTTTCCCTATCCTCAATAATTTTCCTTTGGCCTTCGGCGATATTAGCTCCTATCAAAACAAAGACCCCGAGCTGTTGTCTATTATTTCTTCTCTAAAGGACGGTGGTGTTTCATCCAAGTTCTACCTTTCTAAAGGTGTCCTATGTATTAAACCTTTAGGTACCTTCCCTTCGCGTATTGTTCTCCCTTCTGTATTAGTTGACATGGTGTTTGCTTATTTTCACGACTCTGTGTTAGGAGGTCATTTCGGTTTCATGAAAACTCGTCGTAAAATTTCACAGTATTTCTATTGGCCCTCTATGTCCAAAGACATCGAAAATCGTATCAAGTCCTGTAACATCTGCGCCACTAGTAAGCCTTCTCGCAACACCAAAATAGGTCTCTTAGCCTCCACCGTCCCCACTCGCCCCTTCCATGTTCTTCACATCGATTATGTTGGTCCTTTACCCCGTACCCGTTGTGGGTATCGTTATATTTTGGTCATTGTCGATTCCTTTTCGAAATTTACCTGGCTTTGTCCTGTACGCGACGCTACTTCTGCTAACACTATTAAATCCCTTAAAGATCACGTTTTTCAAAGTTTTGGTTTTCCTGATATTGTTATCTCCGATAACGCTACCTGTTTTACTTCCCATCTTTTCAGAAACTTTCTGTTCTCGCTGGGTATTAAGTTTTCTACACTATCCCCTTATCATCCCCAACCTTCTAATGCCGAGAGATTCAACCGAAATCTTAAGGCGGCCCTTATTGCCTTCCATTCTGATTCTCAATCCAATTGGGACCAATCCCTCACTTGGTTACAGCTCGCCTTCAATTCTTCTTTCCACGATTCCATAAAGAATTCTCCGTTTAATATTATTTTTAAAATCTTTCCCTCCTGTCCGCTATCCAATATTTGGAAAATAAATGATTTATTGCCGCATGACGCTAGCTCTGCTACCGAAGTATGGAAAAGTGCCAAGGACAATTTAATTAAAGCACGAAAGCGTTTCGCACAAAGTTATAATAAAGGAAGAACTGAGAATAATTTTAAAGTTGGAGATCTGGTGTGGTGCATGAAGCATAATTTAAGCTCCGCTATTAACAAACAATCGGCCAAGCTCATGACGCGCTGGTTTGGGCCGTTTACGATTTCTAAATTCCTTACTCCCGTCACAGTGGAATTGGCTCGTCCTGGCTGTTCCGAGTGTGTTCGGAAGGCTCATCTGTCTCAACTCAAGGTTGCTTATGGGCCTGTGCGACATACGGACATTCCCGTATCTGATGAAGAAGTTTCCGATTGCGACGATTTGGACGTATCCATTGTGGATTTTGTCCGCCCTTGTTAATTTTTCTTGTTGTTTGTTGGATATACCCTTGTTTTGTCTTGGATAGGTATGTTTACCTTTTCTCTCGGCTTGTCTTTGTTTCCTTTTGGGAAAACCCGTTTTTGTTGTGTTGCCGTCTTTTGTTAGATGACCCTTGTAGGGATTTGTCTTTGTTTTACCTGATTTGTCTCTGCACCCTGTGTTTGGTGCGTTTGGGGTTTTTACCTCACCTTTTTGGGATTCTTCGGGGAGACGTCCTCGCATTCCCTCTCTTTGATCTTTGGATCTTTTGGCTTTCTGTAGCCAGCTTTGAGTTTTCTTGCCCGTTGGACATAGTGAGTCCTCTGTTTAGGTTAGTTTATGAGGTGCTTTGGACTTAGTCGGTTAAGTTTTTGGGTTTTGGTGATGGTAAGGTGTTTGGGGGTGCTGTATTTGCCGCATCTTCCCTTAGTTGGGCGGATGTGTCAGTGCAGTCACCAAGGACTTGTGGGGTCGCTTGAGCTTTCGGTCTCTTCCCTTAGCTGGGCGGACGACGGAGAGTTACAGTGACCTTTACGGTCCTCCTTCTTTCGATTTTGTCGGTCACGCGAAGGAGATGACCTTAACTACTCCTGTGGGGTTCTGTTGGGGGGTTATTGTCAGTCGCGCTAGGGGACGACTTAAAACTCCCCGTTGTTGTGGTTACTCTTCTCGGCTGGGGCAAACAAACCCATTTCTTGGTTTTGTTTGTCCTTGGCGGGGGGAGTCTGTAACATCTGGTTGCCAGATTGTTACTTTTATTTTGGTTTGATCTGCATTGTTTATTGTTGTCGTTTGTCATATCTGTATTTACCGATAATTGCTTTTGTTGCCGTTAGCTGGCGCGCCCTGTAGTTTTTTTCTGGTACTATTTCTGTCCCTCGCGCTGTCTGCGACGTGATGACTGCCTGTGTGTTTTTCGGCGTAGTTCTATCTAGCCACGTTTACTGCTGTAATGTAATTTCTTTACGTTAAACTTTTGATAGTTTTAATACTTTTTAGCAAAGTATTTTTCTTCTGCCCATTGAAATGGTAAGCAAAATTTACTTTATTAGCATCCCAGGAACTGAGAACATTATTGCGAGCTGTTTTATTTTATTTTGTGAAGCTAAACTATGCTTAGCTTTAAGCCTATTTCAAACTATTAGCTACTGTTGTATCAAACTAAAATCTATTGTAACTGCACTGCTTTTGTAAAGTTATTATTTTTCTGTATAAGAAATTTATTTTCTAAAAGATTAGTTATTAGTTGCGCCAAGTTGTTTTAAGGTTAATTTTTATACACTCGTAATTCTGTACTTATTTCCTTCTATTACTTAACCTTATCTTTTACCTTAATGGTATTGTGAGAAATTGCTGTTGTTAAATTCGCTTTTAAATTATTGACACTCGTACGATCTTTTGTACAGGGCTCGAGTGTGGGGCTCATGTGTGATACTCGAGTGAGGGGCTCTTGTGTGATACTCGAGTGTATGATTTGGAGTATCGTTTGGATGTAACCTGTTCCGATTGATGCAAAACTGCAAGTTGGGTACTCGATTCCCGAAATAAATGTTTATCAGCTTGTTAAGAAGTACATCTTGATGGGTTTTTCCTGCTGAATTAAAAATATTCGAAACCTTCGAGGCATATGTATCTATCCGCTCTCGAAAACAAGTGTACTAGGAGCCGTGAGTGTTTTACGAAATCTGTGTTTTTTTTAAGAGGTATGTGTCAATTATATTTTATTTTTGTGAAACCACCAGCTTTAATCAACTATGTATCGGCGTAACCGAATTTTTACATCTTGCTTGAAAGACTCTATCTCCGAATCTTTATTTAATTCAGAACTGATTCAACAGGAAAATCTTGGTTAAGATGTTACCCAAAGTATATGAATTTTCTTGCATTTTCGTCATCTGTAATTGTAACTGCTATATTAAAATTAATATATTTTTTTGGAAAGACCCAATGTAACTTGAAAACTAAAATCTTATACTCAAATTAAAACAGCAATCCAAGTTCTTTTGTTTTCTGCAAATTTTGAATAATTCTTTAAATCACTTTTCTGTTAAACTTACAGTAAATATGAAAGTAACAAGGAACTTTAATCATTTAATTAATATTAATGTGATATTATTGAAAACCTAATTTATTAGTTATATAAAAAAAATATAGTAAAACCATTTATAAAATACATACATAATGTTGGCCAACAAAACTATAGTTTTTAGTATAAAGGCATTATTTTTTTTGAATTATCTATTGCCGTTCATCTTTTGATCTTTCGGTCTACACCGATTTAATATATTGTTACTTAAGCATTTAATGGTTAATGTATTATATGCCAGTCTTATTAGATATAAATTAAATTTTTTTTATAACCTATTTTGTGAATGATTTATTTGGCTCATGCAACGTTTCCTCTGTTTGTTCAGCGCTTTCCAAAAAAAAAAAAAAAAAAATTTGTTTACACCCTTACCGACCTGTCGCTTATTTTTTTGGCCGTGGGTGTTCACGGTGGCGACAAGGGTGTAATTACAACTTTAATATTTTTTTTCTTAATTATATTCTCCATTCTCATTTAACTTTGGACCATATTTATTATCCTTCGGGTTTTCTCTCTTTCATTTCCATTTTCTTCTTAAAACTCTCCATTTGATGGAACATACGTTCTGACCTATATATGTTGTAAATGTTATTATAAAATTTAAATAGTTATCAAATAATTAGAGTTTAGTTTTTGGAGTAGTGAGGTGATTTTAATTAGTGAGGTTATGATCAATGAAGAAGAAGAATAGAAATTAGGTAACAGAATTATTTTTCTGATGTTCCTGAGTGGTTAAAAATGTAAAAATTTAATAAACGGATGAATGAGAAGAAGATTAAGAAGAAGCAATAATTAAACCTGACTAAAACGAAGCGAATCAGATATGCAGATGCCATACTTATGCATTCTTATTAAAAAGAGAGAGACATGAGAGAGGGTGTAATAATAGCGATAGAGAAATGAAGGAGGCGTTGAATGCGTAATTAATATCAATGGTGCAGAATACGAAATCCGAATAAACTTAACCAAGTTGTAAGTTACGGTACGTTAATTAATGGGAAAAGTTGATCAGTTAATAAACCAGCCGACCTATTCTATAAAACTATAAATTTCACTTCAGTTCGGTTAGGAAATTAGTTAATAGGATTTTATTGATTTCCAATGGCCTAGTGTTTGAACAGACTGTCATATAGCACGCAAAATTTCATAAACATACGTCAATTTATTCTTATCCAATCATATTTATTTAACAATACATATTTAGATCAGCTAACTGTTTTAAATCATTTTATACAGTTGCTGAAATATTATAATATGCACAGAATTATGTGGACGCAATTCCGTTATGTCATTTCACTTTCATTATGCGGAGGCCACCCGATTTCCGCTGATTTCTTCCACTTTTACGCAACACAAACGAATGGAACAATTACATTATAATTAATTTGGTTATTTTACGAACAAAAACTGTAGTAACGTATTTGTCGTTTTTGAAAACCAACTAATTATTGAATGTAATTAAGGCGCCCACATAATGGATCTATTTTTCCGCTGATTTCTTCACTTTTATTACTTTTAGATCTTAGTGTCGATTAAATGTCACTTAATGAGTCTATAACCTAACTTGAATTCACCAGCAAGGTTAAGGTAGATCTTATGAACTAATGCCCAACAATGTCCGTCAGGTGGTCGGCTCGTTGGGGTAGTGGTTAGCGCAACTGGCTTCTTCGCTGGGGTCCCGGGTTCGATTCCCGGTCAGATCTGACATTTTCTCATCACTTATCATCTTCATTTATCATCCTTCTCACCGTCTGCATTAGCAGCAATTGCAAAACAGGCAGACGTAAAACAAAAAAGTGTCCGTCAGGTAAAAGGTCATTTCATGAGCTTTTTCAAAGACTCGGTGTTGTCGCAGTTCTTAGAAAAATTTCACCGCATATTCTTTACGAGCAGGAAGACACCAAACTGTCATTCGCTATTCCATATCACCACTGACTCGTGAACAAACAAGTTAATGGACAGAAAATAATCAATATACTACATAAAATATAGCTATCGTACATAAAGTAGTAAACTGGTTACTTTTAATTTAATTTATCAAACTATTAACCCAATTAAATAACAATTAAATTTACATTGAGAGAGATAAGACGATAGGCATGTTGAGCTCTGATAACGTGGAGCCCAGATAAAGAAAAAATCACAAAAGGATGTGGGGGGGGTGTGGATGCACGGTTTTACCATAATAAATCAACGCAATTCAAAATTTGTAATATAAAAATGTTGTTTTCCGTTTATAAAAAAACAGGTTTCCATATTCATTTATAACCCGGCAATTAATGGATGAGTTCTCAATAGACTAACTGTTAGTTTCAATAACGCATTCAGTAAAGAAGTTATATTTTAATAAAATATTTACAGTAAACCCCTAATCCGAAACCAACTTAACCGTAATCCGCCTTAACCAAAACGGATACGAAAAACTTGTTTTTAATTTGGCTATTACTCAATTTCAATCTATGTAATATTTAAAACGTTTCCAATATATTTTAAATGGGAATTATAAGTAAGAGTTACGCTCCTAAGTACAGAGTTTTACTGAACGGATTTTCATAATTTTTACATGGTTTTAAAGAGTATTCTTTCCTGATTTGTCCAAAAGTTTTAAACTTGAAAGTCATGCTAATATGAGCATAATTTTACGAAATGAAAAGATTAAATTTCGTTTACAACGTAATGTAATGCGGTTTTCCCATATTTACCCCCTCCTTAGCCATATTCCATAAACATACAGGATATGTGCACCTCTACTTATCGCAGAACAAACTCTGTCAATAGACACTATGTTAACGTTCTTTTATTTTAAGTTTTAGTTTAAACCCAATTTTTTTTAGGACGAAACTGTCGTACTACTGTGCTTTAGTCGTTACTCACCGTTCTTCTAAGAACAATTAAGTTTTTTTCTAATTTAAATCATTTATTTAATGATAGAGGTTTAAAACCAAAGAACACTGTGCAAATTTATCTGCACGGGTCAACTATGCTAGTATTGCTTGATACCCAAAGTACAGCATTTAAATAAATCGTTTAAGTACATAACAGTGACCAATGAAATAATTACGAGTATAAACTTTCACTCTTCTGGAAACTCGTTTACTCGTTCTTCACCTCCAGGAGGGGCTTTTAATTAAACGATGGCGTGATTTGCCGCAAAAAAATGGGTTCATCAAACATCTTATACTTTTTTAAAAAGAATGTGAATAATTTTAAAAAGATACAGTAAATACTCTTTTTGTGTTTATCGGGTATCAAATATCAAGGTCATTAGCCGTCGTCAAAATTCTTAAAATCTTACTGTGACCGGTAAAACAATGCTGTCAAATATATTTAAATTATAACCGCTTACACTTCATCAGTTAGAATGCAAACTACCCAACTACCAAGATTGTATAGGGGGTCACGATAGTTTAAAACAATCTATATTTGAGTTCTTATAAGAATTCCGTAAGACGTCAAACATTTAAAACACATTCACCGGGTGTAAACGTTCCACCGCATGTGTAACAAGCTTACAATAAATAAATCACAAATTGATACAAAATCTAAGACATATTCCGTTCAAATATTAATAAATAATTCGCTTTTTTTCAAAAAGTCTATCATATTTTTCAAACTCTGAACAGGGTTGCAAATCTTCTTTAATCTAATTAGTTTTAAGATTAGAGCGTAAAACATGGCAAATAACATATTGTAACTCCTAACACTAAGTTCATTTGGGATCTGGGTATAATAAGTAACAAACTTTCTTTAAACTTACAACAATTAATTATCTGTTGACACATTAATTAATAAGTACAATTAATTATTAACTTAGACCTAACGTTCTTGAACTTTTTATTTCGAGCCCCCTCCCCATATATGATTTAACTGAACCACACCCCCTTATTTGTACATAAGTGTGCATTTTTATAACAATTTTACTGGTAATCCTTATACTTTAAGTTACATGTTGAAAGCCAATTCCTATTGGGACAATAAGTTCAATGTTTAAATAATTTAAAACATAATTAAAAATCTGGTGTGAAACACTCACACAACTTTCTCTTGCCTATGCAAATAATAAATAATAATCCTAACATTAGTAATAAAACATTAGAAATAAACAAAAACTAACCTCAATAAACATAACCTAATTTTAATCATGAGTGAAAGACCCAAAATGAAAATCAACCTCAGTTTGACTTAAAAATACGAAAAATCACTCTTTCTCACTTAACTAGGCTCCGTGGAGAAAAATGCTCTCAATAAAAGTTGTAGATCTTTTAATTTTCTATAAATTTAATTATATACACTTTTGTCGTAAAATGCATACTAAGGCCGAAATCTTAAAAAAATCGATTTTTCACACGTTTTCGTGAGAAAAACAGAAAATTGCAAATTACCGCTAAACTAAGCGTTATAAAAAAAAATGTTTGAAACAAAGGTTGTAGGTTTTTAAATTCTCTACAACTTTTATTATATAAGTTTTTGCGCTAAAATTTATATTAAAGCCGTAATCTTAAAAAAACTATTTTTTTTCGTAAAAACAGCCTCACCGAGAATTTCAGCAAACATGACGCCTACCCTATCTTGTAGAGCATAAAAAATGAGTAAACCAGGCGATTTTGAAAAAAATCGTAGGACCAGTTTTTGAGAAAATCGCAAAAAAGTGAAAAATTACACGAATAAACTACTACTTCCGGTTGACCGATTTTGATGAAAATGTTCGTGTCGGGTCCGGTAGTGGTATGTAACTTAAGTTTCAAGTTTGAAGTTCGTACGATGTTCCGTTCTTGAGATATTCTGTTCACACACACACACACACACGCACACACAGACCAATCGCTAAAAACATGTTTTTTGGGTTCAGGGGGTCTGAAAACGTGTAGATCCGGTGAAAACTCGATTTCGAAAAATCGACATTAAAACAATACTTTCCTTCCTATATATTCATATAGGCAAGAGAAAGTAAAAATAGATCAGAATACGTATTTTAAATACATACATACTAAATACAATTCAAAACAAAAATTAAAAGTACTTTTGCAATTTTATAACTTTGTTGATAACGACCAATTCCAAATTAAAAACTTTTTCCAATGTTACAAAAATAAAGAATATTTCACTTCATTTATTTTTTTTAAAACTAAGTTTTGCATCCCCCAAACCCTTCATCACGCCTCCATTGGGGATCGCCCCCCCCCCCCACTTTCAGAACCAATAACGTAGACTACTAACAAGTACAATCAGATTACTTCAATTAAATTAATTGCAAGATAATATAAACTTAAAGTAAACTTGAATATAATTAAGAAACTGTTTGTTGTTTAGGTCAACAGCCGAAAGGCTGGTTTGAACCTCTAGAGGTTTTACAAAGTAAAACGAGGAGTGAGGTGGTTTACCTATGCCTTCCTCACTGAGTGGAAAAGTACGCTTATCAGTATGCCGAGCCCTCTGAAAAGCACATATTTTCCACTCTGAAAATGACAACTTCACTTCATTCACCACAGGGTCTGGCTGTATAGTGAAATTCATTACTTTCAGAGAAGATACTCTGACTAGTGTCTTTTAAACCTCTACCTCTTCTGTTCTTTAACGATTCAGTCATTTAATTGGCTGACCATATGATAAGAAACAGAACTATTTATTTTAGCTTTGCAACGAACAGATTGAGTATAAATAATTTGACACTCCACTTGTCTGTTATGGGCAGCATTAAGAAACTGTCACTTAACAATAAAACAAAAATGATTTACCTGTCCGCAACTACTTGATACCATCCGTACATACACACAATATTAACGTAATTCAGAACAGATTCCGTAACAACGCTATTTTGAAACGACCCAACCATTAATAATTAATTCCATTCACTGTACAATTACTGACTACCTCACACCGTTTTTGTACCTGCGTTCTGATATTTTATCCAAACAATCGACACCCTTTTAACACTTTCTCCATTTGACTAGGATGTGTAAATAGGAATACAAATATACCATTAGTAATAAAACATTAGAAAAAAACAATAAACTAACCTCAAAAAACATAACCTAATTTTAATCACGCAAAATGAAAGTCGACCTCAGTTTTGCTTAAAAATACGGAAAATCACTCTTTCACGCTGCACTAGGCACTATAGAGAAAAATGTTTTAAATAAAAGTTGTAGATCTTTTATTTTGCTACAAATTTTATTATATACACTTTTGTCGTAAAATGCATACTAAGGCCGAAATCTTAAAAAACTCGATTTTTCACACGTTTTCGTGAGAAAAAAATCAGAAAATCGCTAATTACCGCTAAACTAAACATTATACAAAAATATTGTAAAAATAAAAGTTGTAGGATTTTAATTTCTCTACAACTTTTATTACCTATATAAATTTTTGCGCTTAAATACATAGTAATATGTATTAAAGCCGCAATCTTAAAAAAACAATTTCTTTACGTGAAAACAGCCTCACCGAGAATTTCAGCAAACACGGCGCCTACTCTATCTTGTAGAGCATAAAAAATTTAGTAAACCAGGCGATTTTTAAAAAATCGTAGGACCAGTTTTTGAGAAAATCGCAAAAAAGTGAAAAATTATACGAATAAACTACTACTTCCGGTTGACCGATTTTGATGAAAATGTTCGTGTCGGGTCCGGTAGTGGTATGTAACTTAAGTTTCAAGTTTCTACGTTGCTCTGTTCTTGAGATATTCTGTTCACACACACACACAGACCAATCGCTAAAAACATGTTTTTTGGGTTCAGGGGGTCTGAAAACGTGTAGATCCAGTGAAAACTCGATTTCTTAAAATCGACATGAAAACAATACTTTCCTTCCTATATATTCATATAGGCAAGATAAAGTAATAATATTATAAATATTGTATAATAATATAGGTATTATACAAGTAATTATTATATTCATAATTACATATTGTATAAATAATATCTATATTGAAATTAAATAATTATGGTGTCTTTAATTTTCACTCTGAAAATTTGTAAAAATAGAGGTTGTTTTGAGACTAATATTAAGCAGTTTCTATTTATCTTTTTTTGAATAAAAATTTAAACCTTTTCTATATGCAGAAACTGGTTAATTAAATAATGAACAGGTAGAAGTGTATGCAAAAATACATTAACTCAAAAACCTTTGAAACTTATATTCCATTAAAAAAACCATCAAAAATAATTTACTGATGTCAATTGAAAAACCATCCTGAAAATATGATAAAACCACTTACATAAAACTACTGAATTTATGAAAAATTATAATAATTAAGACAAACTTACCCTATGACTACAATTGTAAAATCCAACAAGTTCCAACCGTTGCGCAAATAGGCCCCTGGGTGGGCAACGAAGCCGTATGCGATGATCTTCATGACGCATTCTACTGTGAAGATAACTAAAAATATGTATTCGATCTTCTCCTGTAAAAAGAAAATAAACAAATATAAAGTGTAATTGCAAATATAATATTTTGTACAAAATTTTCAATTTTTTACTTGTATGATATTGTAATATTGTACTTTATTCAGATGAACTAATGTCCCCTAGCCGTGGGAGTGAGAGAATGCATACCGCTCTCACTTGCACAAGCCATACGCGCCGTTCCAATAACATTGTCTTATAATTTTACTCATTGTTGTGAGCAAGTTTATGCATGCAGTAAACTAACAAGCAAGATAACGACTGTAGTATGTTTTCAGATTTGGATTACAGCGATAAAGACCTTTTAGCGCATGTGTAGTTATGCCACATATTTCCTTCTCCCTCGCTCGGCTATGGGACATTAGTTCGTCGGATACCTATACAATGACATTCTAGAAATGGCTACGGGTATAAATAATATATTGTAGGAAAATTGTGTTATATGGGGTGGAGTGAATTGCAAAAGGATAATGGATTGCGATGAATAAAATATTTTGAATAGAATTTCTAGGAAATAGAAACTAGTAGAAATGTTTGTTTTTATTTTGATTCCGTCTATTTTGTTCCAGTAAAATGGAGAAAGAGTCGTAAGGGTCTCGGCTGTTTGGAGAAAATATCAGTCCACAGGTAGAGAAACAGTTAACGTTTTTAAAGTGAATTAATTCATCCTTCACCGTCTGCATTAGCAGTAATTGCAGAACAGTTGGACGTTAAACAAAAAAAAAAAATTATAGTGAATCAGTTAGTAATTGAATTGTGAATGGAAAGTTCCGTAACGGTTCTGGAATTACGTAAATAGTTTGAGTGCGTACGGATGGTGTAAAGTGTTTGTATACAGGTAAAAAATTGCTTTGATTTGTTAAGTATCATTATCTTACTTATACTTAAGTTAAGTTTAAGCTTAAGTTTTCTAATTAATTTAATTAAAGTAATCTAATTATGTTTGTTAGTAGACTAAATTTAATAATTTATTGAGTTAATAAATATTTATTTGTTATAAGTTTAAAGTAAGTCTGTTTATTATTTGTTATACTCAGATCCCGAACGAACCTAACCCAATATGTTTTAAACTGGTAAAATACCACCTGTATCAACAAAAACTTATTTATCACAGTCATGGAAATACTACAGAAAATATACAATTTACTTATAAAAATAATTGTTTTCAGCCTGAAAATTTCAGACTTAAAATTTATGTTACCATATAATAAACAACTATCTTCTTGGTGATGATCATTTGTATCATTCATCCACATACAATGGGCTCTCTATTAACCGGTGTATGGGACCAAGTCGTGGTCGAATAACCAAAAAGTCGGTTAATAGGTCATCAGCAGCTCACTTAAAACCCTATCAAACTAAGAATTGATAAATTTGTGATATAACCCATTTTGGATCCCAAAATTAACCCTAGAATGGAAAGCCGTCGTAAAATTTACTACGTCAACTTCGTTTTTCGTTGGTACTACTACGTTTCAACGTTGACTGTACCGACCTTAAGGGTGTGTATCGTTTCGCCTGAGACAAGGTCAGTGTGTTATTGACATCGGTTACAACTTTTGTATTTTGTCGAGTGAGAGTATAAATCGTAAATATTACGACGGGTTTCCACTACCGTAACTATTTTTTATAGGGCATCGATTTATATTTTAATTATTGTAGCTTTCGTAGTGACGTGTTTAGTGTTAAAATAAACTGTAAATAGTTAGTTGTATTATAAATTATGATCGGGCTACATAAACAGCTCATAACACCATGGTTAGAAGAAAGGATCAAATGTGTCTCAATTCAACGATCTTTGAAGACGATTATACTTCAAGTTCTGGGAAGAGAAAATGATCCAGTTCCTGTCCCTAAACAGGTCAAGAAACGAACAGTTTGTAAACATTGCCCAGCAATAAAGAGGCGTATGACAACAAGCTGGTGTATCATTGCAACGAGGCATTCTGCGGGGAGCACAGAGGAGAAATATGCAAGAGGTGCACCGACGTCTTATCACGATTGAACAGTGAAATCTTTGCAAATACCTAGACTCTGACTACCTTGTTTTTTTCTTAGCAATATCAAACAGTTTACCTAACAATTTATACGACTTTATGGTATTTTACTCATTTTCCGACTTAATAAAAATTTACTACTTAACCAATAAATTTGAAAAAAAAATATATTCAAGGTGCATAATACCGTTATTTTTACTTTATTGTATATTAAATTTGTATGAAATAAACTAAAAAATTATAAACATAGCACATTTTTATTTAAAATACATGCATCTATAAGATTTGGACTTATAAAGATCAGTAGTAAATATTACGACGGGTTTCCAACAATGTAACTATTACTAGGCTTTCCATTCTAGGGTTAAGCACGTACTGTAAACTATATATAAAATTATACAGCACTACAATACATGAACGACTTAAGAGAGACTTACGAATGGCCTTCATTTCGCTTTTCCATATCGATACGTTTAATAAAATAACATTTTACGGTACAGTTCATTAAATAATAAAAATACAAAAAATATACCCAAAACAGACAGGTGGATTGTCAAATTGTGTACACTGAATCTGTTCGTTGCAAAGCTAAAATAAATAGTTTTTTTTCTTATCACATGGTCAGCCAATTAAATGACTGAATCATTTAAAAACAGAATAGGTAGAGATGTAAAAGACACTAATCAGAGTTATTTCTTGTGAAAGTTATGAATTCCATTATACAGCCAGACCCTGTGGTGAAAGAAGTGAACGTGTCATTTGCAGAGTGAAAAATATGTGCTTTTGAGAGGACCAGGCATACTGATAAGCGTAATTTTCCACTCAGAGAGGAAGGCAATTGTAAACCACCTCACTTCTCGTTTCACTTAGTAAAACCTCCAGAGGTTCAAACCAGCCTTTCGGCTGATGACCTAAACAACAACACAAAAAATATAGAGAATAAAAACTCATTTTACGTTCATCATACACTACAAAAACTGTGTTTATGTGTACTGTACTGTTATGTTGAAAATGATGTTAGCTATGAGAAAAAAAATCTGTTTTCTGTTTTTTGAGTTACTTATGCGTTTGTCAGATGCGTAATCCCACTATATTTTCAGATTTGGAACATTGACTGTATTTTAAATCGTTGCTGTTCAACATTTATCGTAAATCCGTTTCCAGCCTGTACTGTACACAAACAAAGGCTAACTTTTAAGTTTTAACAAAAACCATGAGACAAATATTTTTGGTACAAATCTTTTTATTGTTTTCAAATATTCATTTTCAAGTTTTATACACTGGTCATGCGTGGAATCTCTAAAACATGGTTTCTGAAGGATTTAAAAGTTTCTTGACCATCTCAAGTCTCGCTGTCCATGCATTTTTATTTGACATAAGGGAACATAAAGAAGTCGTTGGGGGATAATCAGGTGAATATGGAAAATAAGACCATTCGATGTTTTCATCCTTTGAATAAATCAATTAATAGACGTGCTGTGTGAGAGCTGTCATTGTCTTGATGAAGGATGATGCGACATTTTCGGTTGTTTTTCTTGATTTCGTCAATGACTTATGGGAAACAAATTGCTGTATACCAATCAACATTAACTGGCATTTTTCATCACTTATTTTCATCTACCACCCTTCTCATATTCTGCATTAGCAGTAATTGCAAAACAGTCCGACGTAAAACAAAAATTAATTTCCCGTAACAAACGAGTCTACAAACGAGTTTAAACGACAGTAGGTTGTACCCGGCATGTGAACGCCATCGCGTAAAGATATCACCTCTCAAACGCTTAAAATAAATACCACTGCACCGTAAAAAGTGCTACAAAAAATTTAAAAATCTTATGTGTAAAACTTACACGTCTTTCTCTTGCCAATGCAAATAATGAACAATATAACCCAACATTAGTAATATAACGTTAGAAATAAACAAAAACACTAAGCTTGAAAACTTAACCTAATCACTTATCATTAAACTTAATCATTCATTCATGATTAAAAAATCATGAGTGAATGATGCAAAATGAAAACCAACCTTAGTTTGCCTTAATAATTCAGAAAATCACACTTTGACGGTAAACTAGTCTCTGTAGAGAAAAATAATTGAAATAAAAGTTGTGGTTTTTTTAATTCACTATAAATTTTATTGCATACTTTTTGTTGGTAAATGCATACTAAGGCCGTAATCTTAAAAAAATACATTTTTTACAGATTTTCATGAAAAAAAACCAGAAAATAACTAAATATTGCAAAATTAAGCGATATACAAAGACATGATTGAAATAAAAGTTACTGGATTTTTAATTCTCTACAACTTTGATTAGATATACACTTTTGCCCTAAAATGCATATTAGGGCCGCAATCTTGAAAAACCATTTGTTTTTCTATGAGAGCACAGCCTCCTTAAGAATTTAAGCAGACATGGTGCCTAGTCTGTCTTGTAGAGCGTAAAACATGTAGTGAATGAGGCGATTTAAAAAAAAGTCGTAGTAGCTATTTTTGAGAAAATCGTGAAAAAATGAAAAATGATCTAAATAAACTACTACTTCCGGTTGACCGATTTTGATGAAAATGTTCATGTCGGGTCCTCTAATAGTGCCTAACTTAATTTTTTTTAAATTTTTAAGTTTAAACTTTGTGCAATGTTTCGTTCTTGAGATATTTTGTTCACACACAAACACAGACACACAGACCAATCGCTAAAACATTTTTTTCGGATTCAGGGGGTCTGAAAACGTGTAGATCCGGTGAAAACTCGATTTAGAAAAATCGACATGAAAACAATACTTAACTTTCTATATAGTTATTCATATAGGCTAGAGAAAGTAAAAAGAAGTTTGTTTGTCAATTATTTTTGAACATATTCCAAAAAAAAACCAGGAAGATATGTTATACTATTGTTAACGGTAATATAGATTTTTATATTGTAGCATAGAGAAAGTTGTATTTTGTCAAAGCATTTATTTTCATTTCACTCATTCAATCATTGTGTTATATGAAATCAAAAGGTGGATAGTATGAGGTAAATGACAGTAAATATAAATTTAAATTTTAAACAATGTTTGTTTTCAGTATTTAAAACTTGCTCGTTTAAATCAAATATTGAATAGGTAACTATTTTGAACAATAGGGAAAAATCATTATATTGTATCGTTTCAAGCGTTATGTCATTTGAATACAAAAGAAAAAAGTAACATTTTATCGGAAACTGTTATGGAAAATATAAATGCTCTAATTAATAAAAACGAAAGGATTTAATCATTTAAACTAAATCCGATGGTGTAGTAACAATTGAACAATTTCAAATAAAATATCAGTAAATTTCAAACGAAAGTTAATCTTCTTTATACAGTTGACAATACTTATAAACAGGATTTTTAATATTCCGAAATGTTTTGATAATCCGACTTACTTTAATTTTTAAAATAAATGGCTCGTCAAACCGCATCCCATTTTTACTTTCTCTTGCTTATGAATAAGGAAGGAAAGCAGTGTTTCCATGTCGATTTTTTAAAATCGAGTTTTCACCGGATCTACACGTTTTCAGACCCCCTGAACCTAAAAAGTTTTTAGCGATTGGTCTGTGCGTGTGTGTGTGTGTGTGTGTGTGTGTATGTGTATGTGTGTGAACAGAATATCTCATGAACGGAACATCATACGAACTTGAAACTTGAAGCTTATGTTAGATACTACTGCCGGACCCGACACAAACATTTCTATCAAAATCGGTCAACCGGAAGTAGTAGTTTATTCGTGTCATTTTTCACTTTTTTGCGATTTTCTCAAAACCCGCTCCTACGAATTTTTTTAAAATCGCCTCATTTACTAAATTTTTATACTGTAGAAGATAGGTCGGCGCCATGTCTGCTGAAATTGTTGGAAAGACTGTTTTCTCGTAAAAAAATTGTTGTTTTTAAAGATTGCTTTAATATGTATTTTAACGCTCAAATGTATTATAATAAAAGTTGTAGAGAATTTAAAAAGCTACAACTTATATTTCTCACATTTTCTGTATAATGCTTAGTTAAGAGGTAATTCGCAATTTTCTGTTCTTTTTCGCACGAAAACGTGTAAAAAAATCGATTTTTTAATGATTTCAGCCCTAGCTTGCATTTTACAACAAAAGTATAAATAATAAAATTTAAAGATCTACAACTTTTATTTAAAGAATTTTTCTCTAGAGAGCCTAGTTTAGCGTGAAAGAGAGATTTTCCATATTTTTAAGCTAAACAGAGGTTTATTTTCATTTTGTGTCTTTCACTCATGTTTAAAATTAGGTTATGTTTATTGAGGTTAGTTTTTTGTTTGTTTCTAATGTTTTATTACTAATGTTAGGTCATATTGTTAATTATTTGCAACGGCAAGAGAAAATTGTGAGTGTTTCACACCAGATTTTTATTTATATTGTTGTTTAGATCATGAGCCGAAAAGCTGATTTGAACCTATGAAGGCTTTATTAAATAAAACGACGAGTGAGCAATTACAATTGCTTTCCTCACTGAGTGAAAAAGTATGCTTATCAGCATGCCAGCCTCTCTAAAAACTATCTAATTTCCACCCTGCAAATGACACCTTTACTTCATTCACCACAGAGTCTGGCTGTATAATGATGAAATACATTACTCTCGGAGGAGATAACTCTGACTAGTGTCTTTAACACATATATCTCTTCTGTTCTTAAATACTTCAGTTATATAATTGGCTGATCATGAGATAAGAAACAGAACTATTTTTTGTGGCCCAGGATTTAGCAGATCTAGGGAAAATAATTTAACACTTTACTTGTTACGGGAAAATAATTTAACACTTTACTTGTTACGGGAAAATATTTATAATTCTAATCATTAATAAGTTTCAAATTGTTATGATTTTTTATATTTAAACTAGCCCAGGCTTATATAACTTTTTATTATTCCCTATACAAATATATAGGAAAGGAAAGTATTGTTTTCATACAGATTTTCCGAAATCGAGTTTTCTTCGGAAATACACGTTTTTAGGCCTTCTGAACCCAAACAAACAAGTTTTAATAGACTGGTCTGTGGGTGTGGGGGGGGGGAAATATCTTAAGAATGGAATAATGTCCAAAGTCGGAACTTAGAATTTAAGTTAGGTATTACTAGGGAACCCGACACGAATATTTTCATCGAAAACGGTTAACCAGAAATAGTAGTTTATTCGTATAGTTTTTCACTTTTTTGCGATTTTATCAAAAATGGCTCCTACGATTTAAAAAAAATCACCCTATTATTTAAATTTTTTATTGCAAAATAGTCGGACGTAAAACAAAAAAAAAATCTACTAGATAGAATAAGCGTTATGTCTGCTGAAAATCTTGGGGAGGCTGCGCCCTCGTGATGAAAATGTTTATTTAAGATACAGCCTTAATATTTATTTAAGGAAAAAATGTATAATTAAAGTTATAGGAAATTAAAAACTCTACAACTTTTAATTTATATATTTTTTCTCTACAGAGCTTAGTTTAGCAGCAATTAGTGATTTTCGGTATTTATAAGTCAAAGAGAGGTCGATTTTAATTTAGTGTCATTCACTCATAATAAGCTTAATTGTTTTACATTTAACGTTGTTTATTCACTACTAAACATAGATAATAATGTTAATTATTTACATTGGCAAGATAAAATGTGTGAGCGTTTAACATCATATTTTTTCATTGCGTTATTAATTCATTTTTGTTTAAATAATTTTGATTGTTTATGTTACTGCTTATTCACTTAAAATATTTCCTTCAATTCGTAATGTATTTTTTTACTGTATAATTGTAATTAGAAAAGAAAGTAGGAATGTTGAAAAAAATTCTCTGAGAGCATTTTTATCAAAATTTAATGGATTCAGGATTATATTAATTTTTTATGGTAATAGGTTTATAATACTTTTTTAGTTGGCCAGATAAACCCCGCTAATGGGCCCGGGACCTGTCCGGATTATCCAAAAATGGGTAAATAACAAAAAACAATAAAAGAATAGCTAATTTAATATATATATATACACACGCATTATCGAAATGGTGTAGGTCAACTGTGTATAATTAAGTGAATATAACATACAACTGTTGTATAATAGTCACTGCCTGCACCTAGAAAGAAACCATCAGGCTGTGAAAATTCAGACGAAGTTGTTGTGAACTAGTGGCTGTCAGCTCTCAATGAAGGGCTTCAGTTTACAGACGAAGTGATAGTTTTCGTAATCATGACAGACTCCGGCAAAAGTCCAGAAGAAACAGTCAAAATATGTAACACCGAACAGCTCTTATTACATTCAGAAAAAAAATCACAAAAGCACTGAAAATAGCACTGCAGTAAGTAGAGCAGAACAATAACGAATCGCATACAGATATTATATTTATGAAAGGGTGAGGAAACATTGCGTAATCATCAAGGTTTCCAGCATTTAGACAGCAGACAATTAGAGATTTTATGCAGCCAGGTAGAAGTGAAAATGTATGATTTCTTGTAATTGATAATCAACTAGAAGAAATGATTTTCAGTAAGCGTTTTATATTGCAGGTAAATCTTATATTAAGAACCTGGTGTTTTTGTTTTCTCTCCGCAACCTATTTACTACGTTTTTCATTTAAAAAATTGTGTATATTTACAACCTATTAAACATATTTTTCATGATTAAAAAACTTAATTTTAATTTTAAAACACGTTTTATTCGTAAAAAGCGTGTAAAAAATGTAAAAATCAGGTTATCTAAAATTACGGATTAGCGGGGTTTTTGTGTATTGTGAATTTATTAAATACGTAAAATATGCAGTATTGATTGAAAATTTACGAGGAAGTACATACGGATTGCTGGCTTTTAATTTTAATGATGAGACAACTAATTTTGGCCGTGAAGTAGGAAGATTGAGCTTTAAATTAGCCAGAGGACGAAATCCGTCTAGTTTATTTAATAAAACAAACAATGTCATGATGCAATTATAACATTACGGGTGTTCAAGAACGAATTGCGTCCAATAATATTTCTATAACTACGTAATTGGTTCCGGGAGACCGGTCGTCAAACATTTTAGACAATAAAATACCCTAAGACCTTTAATATAATTAGGAGTAGAGAAAAAATAATTGTACAAACTACTGAACCAATCTAGACTGGAGATAATAATGAAAATAATGGATAATAGTGGAAATAATAGAAAATACCAGTAATTGGCGGATTAAAAATATCCGGTCCGAAGTAGTTCATTGGTGGGAAACAAAGAGAAACAAAGGGAACATAAGAGAAAATGCGTCGGCTTAATTGTTAGAGTAAAACCATGTAACTTCAAAAAAAAAAATATTTTGAGATTTCTTTCCACAGTTTTATCAACAATGCTCTACACATGTATTTCAAACCTCATAAATCCAAAACAATATTTTTTTTAGAAAATTAAAAATTACATTACACGAATTTTTTCATATGTGTCCAATATTAGACCACGTGAAGTGGCTTTAGACATTTCTAGAAACTCTTTTTGAATCACATATTCTCGCATTCGTTCACTGTAGGCTTTTCTCTTTTCTTCAGTCCGGTGTTCTGTTTTTGCTCTTCATGAAAACCCATGAAAGTCAGTAATCAGATGTCTGAATTTGGTTCGATCAATTAGCATAACCTAGAACATGGCTGTGCAATAGTTGGGTAGATTGATTACCCCTGCACCAAATTATCAATTTGTGTAATAGTAATTGCATTAATAATAACAGTAATTTATGTAATATGTTTCTCTTGTTTTTTGTGTAATCTGTTATAAATAGAATAAAACATTTGGTGTGAAACACTCACACAACTTTCTCTTGCCAATGCAATAATTAACAATGTAACCTAACATTAGTAATGAAACAATAGAAATAAACAAAAAAACTAATTTCAATTAACATAACCTAATTTTAATTATGAGTGAAAGACGCAAAACGAAAATCGACCTCAGTTTGGCTTACAAATACGGAAAATCAATTTCACGCTAAACTAGGCTATGTAGAGAAAAATGCTCTAAATAAAAGTTGTAGATCTTTTAATTTCCTATAAATTTGATTATACTTTTTTGTCGTTAAATGCATACTAAGGCTGAAATCTTAAAAAAAATCGATTTTTAACACGTTTTCGTGAGAAAAAAACAGAAAATCGCTAATTACCGCTAAACTAAGGTTATACAAAAAATATTTAAAATAAAAGTTGTAGAATTTTTAATTCTCTACAATTTTTATTTACATTTTTGCGCTCAAATGCATATTGAAGCCGCAATCTAAAAACAAACAATTTTTTCACGAGAAAACAGCCTCACCAAGAATTTCAGCAGACAAGGTGCCGACCTATCTTGTACAGCATAAAAAATGTAGTAAATGAGGCGATTTTTAAAAAAATTGTAGAAGCCGTTTTTGATTAAATCGCAAAAAGTGAAAAATAACACGAATAAACTACTACTTCCCGTTGACCTATTTTGATGAAAATGTTCGTGTCGGGTCCGGTAGTATTATTTAACTAAAGTTTCAAGTTTGAAGTTCATACGATGTTCCATTCTTGAGATATTTTGTTCACACACACACCCACACACACACAGACCAATCGCTAAAAACATGTTTTTGGGTTCAGGGGGTCTAAAAACATTTAGATCCGGTGAAAACTCGATTTCGAAAAATCGACATGAAAACAATACTTTCCTTCCTATACAGGGTGATTCATGAAGTTCTCCCCCCACTTCTACAGCACATTGTACTAGTAAAAATAATGAAAAAATGTTATATAAACATAGGTCCGAAAACGCTTCGTTAGCGAGTTACAGCTAGCGAAAGTTTCGCCTGGATTTCAGTTCACCAGGTGAAATGAGGTCTTCCTGGAATTGTGGTAAGGTAGATTAAGGGGCAAATTCAATCATTTCTTATGGTTTTTGATCTGATAAATTGAATAAAACAGGTCCCAGAACTGTAAGTTAAATAATTTTTGAGAAAACCAGTGTCAAATGCAAAAAATGGAGTGAAAATCACATTTTTTCATCTTTGGGCAAGAATAACTTTGTTATTTCACCAAGAAACAGTTAAAAATTTTCAATAAAAAATGTAGAAAATTTTATTCTGAACAAACCGGTGTAAATAAAGTACACAGAAAGCGAATAGTTTTTGAGGAAACCAGTGTCAAATGCAAAAAAATGGAGTGAAAAAAACACATTTTTTCATTTTAGTTTTTCCGGTTAATTTTACTTTGTACTCTTATGAATAAAAACTCATTTAATCAAACATCTATTCGCTTTCTGTGTACTTAATTTACACCGGTTTGTTCAGAATAAAATTTTCTACATGTTTTATTGAACAATTTTAACTGTTTCTTGGTGAAATAACACAGTTATCCTTGCCCAAAGATGAAAAAAAAAGTTTTTCACTCCATTTTTTGCATTTGACACTGGTTTTCTTAAAAACTATTTAACTTACAGATCTGGGACCTGTTTTATTCAATTTATCAGATCAAAAACCATAAGAAATGATTGAATTTGCCCCTTAATCTACCTTACCACAATTCCAGGAAGACCTCATTTCACCTGGTGAACTGAAATCCAGGCAAAACTTTCGCTAGCTGTAACTCGCTAACGAAGCGTTTTCGGACCTATGTTTATATAACATTTTTTCATTATTTTTACTAGTACAATGTGCTGTAGAAGTGGGGGGAGAACTTCATGAATCACCCTGTATAATCATATAGGCAAGAGAAAGTAAAAATATGTTTATTATTATGTTTTCTTGGTTTATTTCGATTTTCTTCATACCCTTCAGATTCCGTTGAACCATTTTTATCTGAGATCTTAGATTGAAGTGCTAATTGTCTAGAATTGGCTTACATACTAAATGGCTAGTAAATATTCAGAATCCTGTAGTATTTCATTAAATTGTAAAGATACAGCATTATATGTCGTATACATAATTAAATTTTACATAACGATAATCACAAAAACCTAATCTTTAAAATTTTTTACATTACACCTCTATCCATTCATCTATTCAATTTATTCATGAAGATTGTTACATAATTCTTACTTTAACAAGTTAATTTTTTCAGAGAACACATTAAAGTAGGTGTCGTTGGTTATATAATTGTTCTTTAATGTTATCTGTTAATTCAATTCTTTTATTTCCGTTTCTGCATTACTGGCGGAAATAGAATACAGAAGAGAAAAAACATTTCTTTGTTTGCTATGTAGGTTAGTTAAACAGAAGTACGTACTTTTGCGATAAAACATAACATTTATTTAATTAGACTTTATGTCATTTAAACACCTTAGAGTGAGATAACTCTTTTGTAAGGAAATGTATCTGTGAAGTTAATCATGGGAGGGAGTTCAAACTATTGTGAAGGGAAGGAAATGTGATAACGAAATGGAACTCTAAATTAAAGAGCAACTGAATTAAGACGTTACTTTACACCAATTAATTCTCTTAACTCGGTAACTAAGTTTTTTAACAAGCGTAAGAATAGACCGATCGATCATACAACTATACAAAACGTATTGAAAACAATTTATTTACTAACAACAATAATGTAACGTTTTCCGGGTTTTTTCGGAATTATGGTCTTAAAATTTATTAAATTTTAAAACTTCCTTTTAAAGTTATAACATAACTACTTACAAAAGTGATTATAAGTGTTATTAAAAATTTAACATTTAAACTAAACTTAATTAAAAATAAAATAAGGCTATTCACAATTAGATAATTAATTAACTTTTACTTACACAACCAAAAAATTTTATTATAACTACTGTAACACGAAGATCTGCTATTAATTGTACTGCGATTAGTACAAAACTGGTTTTAACAAAACTAACACGTGCTATAATCGCACTGGTTTCACAACCGATTCACTACTGAACTGAATCAACATAGAGTTTCTATTCTTTATATAAATTTCTCTATTATATAAACTGATCAGAAGAGAAAATATTAAACTAAATTGTCTGGGTTTCGCTGATGATCTAGCATTTTTAGCTAAAGATTTAGAAGAGGCTAAAAAATACGTTTTTTTTGTTTAACGTACAACTTTTCTGCAATGGCTGCTAATGCAGACGGTGAAGGATGAAATGATTTTTTGTAACATATGCAAATATGCCTTACCTGAATGGGATTCGAACCCAAAACCGCATGATGAGAGGCAAGCACGTTACCAAGTAACAACTAAAGTAAAAAAACAAGTGATAACTCTAGAATAAATAGCCGGAAAAATTAGTTTAAAAATATCCTATGAAAAAACCAAAATGATTGCAGTGGATCAAATGTGCATAGACAAAGCGGATTTTAACAACAAACGGATAGAACTAGTAAAATCTTTTAATTATCAGGGAGAAATCACAACATATAATAATCATGAAAAAAAGGCTTGGGATGAGAGGACCAAAATATTTATTAGGTCCCAACAAACAACTAAAGACACATAACAAAAAAGTCTATCAATCCAAACTAAACTCAGACATTATAATACAGTTGTCAAACCAGAAATTATGTATAGCTCTGAAACTTTATTTAAACTTAATCAGAAAAATAGAACAGACAAGATCCAAAAACTTGAACGAAGGATCCTTAGAACTTGTATAGGCAAAAAAAAGAAGATGAGGAATGGAGACTCTTACCCAACAAAATGATCTACCAAGATAATGAGCCAATAATAGACTTCATGGGAAAGAAAATGATATCTTTCTTTAGCCATTTAATTAGAACGCCAGAAGACAGAATTATTATCAACTGAATTATAAGGAACTTGTTTGCCAAAAAAAAAAAAAAAAACAGCACCAATATGGATCAAGGAGATCAAAGAGGATATGGAAGAACTAGGTTTAACTTTTAGGAATCAGGAGCTGAAGAGAGTTAAGACAGACATACTTAAAGACAAAAACTTTAGATTTAAAACCAAAAACCGAAAACTGAGGTACTAAAACGGTTGTTTCAGATGCAGAGAGAGAGAGAGAGAGAGAGAGAGAGAGAGAGAGAGAGAGAGAGGCCAGATCGGTTAGAATGACCGAATATTGGCGAATAAGAGGAAAGAATGCTGAGAGAGCTTCTAAATAGCTGACTAAAGTAATTCTTTGCGGTCTCATAAGTAAAAACAAAAAAAAAAACTGGTCAGATAATTTCGAGATTAATAAGAAATCATTGAGAACAAAATCATAAATGAACCAAAAAAATTTACCTCTTAAAATTTGCTACATGATTTAAAGAATAATAGAAATAACATAAACAATACAGAGATAACTAAAAATAAATGTAAATAAAAAGGACAATAATATTTAATGGATGCAATAGAATTATATCTTCTGTAGATCAATCAGTCACTTAAATATATATCAAAAGCGCCTACAAAGCATAAAAGCGATTTTCTACCATTCAGTAATAAATACTAGCACAATTTTTATATTTTCCGATGATTTTCTATTGTGAACGTCTACATTAAAATGACAGGAAAGCCTAAATAACCTGGAGTAAAAATTATAATTTCTGTATCTTCCTGAAGAGTCTAAACCTCATATGTGTTTCAAAAATATCCTTTATTTAAGCCCACGCGCAATTGAAAATGCTTTGTAACAATGAATCAATATCTCTTACAACAAAAACAAGATTTTTTTGAGTAACGTTAGATAGCAAACTATTCTGGGCCAGCCAACTTGTCTGGAATAAAATTAAATCTTACTGTTACACCTTGAAATGCTTAAATAAGATACTGAGCGTACCAATCCTTTAAAATATTTATTATGCTTATATATTCTCACATTTTAAATACAACGTTACGTCTTGGAGATCTCTAGGTAAAGCAGATGCCGTCTTCAGTGCAAAGAAGTGGGCTGTTAGGGCCATCTCAGGAGCGAAACGACGTGATTCTTGTAAACCCTTTTTTAAAGAACTAAATGTATTCACGTTTTCATGAATTTACATTTATGAGTGTATTATTTTTGAAAAAGAATTAACATTTATTTTTGAAAAATAAACATATCATTCGTACCCGACCAGACACATAAATTGTTTTAGAATTGTGCTACGTAGTACATATGGTACATAAATATTATCGGATATGAAAAAGCACAGTACACCCCTGTGTCAAAATTTATAACAACTTACCAAATCATTTGAAAAATTTATCACTACAGTTTTAAAAATCAACCCAGTTTCAAAAAAATTGTGAAAATGAAGTTATTAAGTTATTATTATTCCTATTTTTAATTCAATAAAGTATAAATTTATCTTTAAAATAGGTTAAAATTCTTCTGCCATATAATTAGTTTTATCAGTTTTTTTGTTAATTAAATTGCAAACTAATGGACAAATTAAGTTGGATTGTGAATATAGACACAGAACAGTATTAAGAATTAATTCGTTATCAATTAGTCATAGTATGATCTTCGGCTGTCTGGTTAAGGTTTTCGACCAGTTTACCTTGGCCACTCGAAGCGAATGCCTGGTGAGTCTTCTATTTACCTTCTGTGCAGTAGTATTATCTTTAAATTTCCCTACCACAATAATTTTAACTCGTCATATATAATGTATATTATGTTACGCGACAATATAGTTTATATAACCAAATAGTACATTTTTCAGAAATTATTTCTCTATCTTGAGAGGGGATTCGTTAACGTGCTTCCACCCCATATACACAGTATTATGTCACCACATCTATTAAAACATAAACTAAAATATCATTTTATAATATCGATCTGTGAGCAAGAACTTGAGAAACTTTTCCAGGTCTTAAAATAACTGTTTTATTAGTTTTTAATTTTCTCTTTGCGACAGTTTAACTGTCTGTTTATGCTCATTTATTGAATTAATTTCGTATAAAGTTAAAATATTTACGTCGTGTTAGTTCAAATATACACAGTTATAACTGTATTATTGTAAAGTAGTTATAGTTATAAAATTGTGCCCATGACGGACAGGTGGAGTGTCAAATTATTTACACTCAATCTGTTCGTTGCAGGGCTAAAATAAATACTTCTGTTTCTTCACATGGTCAGCCAATTAAATGACTGAATCATTTAAGAACAGAAGAGGTAGAGGTGCAAAAGACACTAATCAGAGTTATCTCCTCTGAAAGTAATGAATTTCATTATACAGCCAGACCCTGTGGTGAATGAAGTGAAGGTGTCGTTTGCAGAGTGGAAAATATGTGTTTTTCAGAGGGCCCGGCATGCTAATAAGCGTACTTTTCAACTCAGTGAGTAAGGCAATGGTAAACCACATCACTCCTCGTTTTACTTAGTAAAACCTCTACAGGTTCAAACCAGCCTTTCGGCTGATGACCTAAACAACAGTTATAAAATAAAAATTATAATATCGCTATTATAATATAGCTACCAGTAGTAATTTAACTTAGTAATTTTATAGTAGTTATAAGTATTTAAGTGAATTAATGTTTTTGTTCTGTATACTCCTATGCGCGGACAGAACTCTTTGTGAAGAAGAGTTTTTGCGTGTATTAGTTCAACCCTTTATAGGTCTTTGGTAAGTATACTTACCACAAGCAATAAGATCGATTTGGTAAAGAATAAGCTATGCAGTTGAACCCTATTGGCATTTTATGGTTTTATAGATGTTCTCTGGTAAGTAAGCTATCCACATTTTGAAATTAGTGCGCAGCGACAATTTTTTTCATGAGTTACACGAATGTGGTAAGGATTCATACCAGCGTACCCAACCGTGTTGTTTTTTTTGTTACTTTTGAACAGTGCTTAGAAAATTCGAGTTTTTTGCGGGAGAGCAAGCAATCATGCTGATATAAAGATGAGTCATTCTACATATTTTTCTGCTACATAGCAAACAATTTGTAAAACAATTTGTAGTAACAAATTGTTTTAATAAGTATTCTTACCACTGAACATTATGTGATTCCCATTTCAATAAACTTTCCTTGGTAAGTATACTTACCAGGGCTTGACATAAAAAAATAAATATCTTACTGTTCTGGCACTAGAAATACATTATTCAAGTCCCTATAAAACAAAATTTAACATTTTACAACATGTATATTTTCTCCCGTAGTACTGTCCTATAAAGGGGTAAAATATTGTACATATCTTAGTATAGTCATGAATTTTAATTTTAATGTAGCTAAATTTTACTAAATAAAATAAATAAATAAATAAAAAAATAAATATATTTTATCTGTTTTACTTTTTATCAATATTACTTTAAATTTTGTGTTGTTAGTGTTAGTAATAAGTACCGGTACCTACTTAAATTTGTGTCAGCCTAATTGAAATAAAAAACAAGTTTGCGCAAAACTGGTATGTTTTTCTTGTCGTAAACAGCCTTAAATGCCATGTAATTTCAACGCGAAGAAATGCACTTAGTTCTAGTAATAACCAGATGAAACGAAAAGCCTGTTTTATGCGGGAGCGTCACTGGTGAGTAAACTGGACAAGTTCATTGGTTACGGCGCCGGTACGACTCTTAAACATATCCGTTACGATCGTATTACTGTAGTACATCCAGTAGAAGTAAAGGGTTTGGGGTCAGAGTTTAATTCAGACGGAGAAATATAAACAACGAAACGTATGTTACCACGGCAACCACTCAAGGCCTATTCAGACAATCAGACAATAACCTAGATTTTTACACAAATAAGACGCAATCATCTACCCTATTATACAGTAAGATCACAGAATTTCTATTTAAAATTAACAGTTCTATTAAATTATGCAATTTTTATTATTGAACATAAACAACACTATCAACATACAAACTTAATTCATAGAAATGTATATTTAAGTTATTAAAAAAAAAAAAATTAGTTATTACTTTCTCTTGCCCTATATGAAATACTATATGAAATAAAATAGCTGCCCGTCCCAGATTCACCCGGATATAATTTGGTTTTATTTCAAAATTCTAAAAAATGTGTTATACAGGTGATTCAAGAGGAAGTGGGCAATACTTTGACAACTGATTGTAGAGCTAAAAATCTGGTGTGAAACACTCATACGACTTTCTCTTGCCAATGCAAATGAATGAACACTATAACCTAACATTAGTAATAAAACGTAAATAAACAAAAAAACTGAGCTCTAAAAACATAACCTAATTTTAATCATGAGTGAATGATGCAAAATTAATATCTATCGCAATTTGGCTTAATAATACGAAAAATCACTCTTTCGCGCTAAAATAGGCTCTGTAGAGAAATATTCTCTAAATAAAAGTTGTCGATCGTTTAATTTCCTACAAACTTGATTATTAGGTACACCTTTGTCGTGAAATGCATACTAAGGTTGAAATCTTAAAAAAATCGATTTTTACAGATTTTTTTGAAAAAAAACCAGGAGATCACTAGTTACCGCTAAACTAAGAGTTATACAAAAAAATCTTTGCACTAAAAAAAACCGTTTCTTTCTATAAGAGAACAGCCTTCCAAAGAATTTCAGCAGACACGGCGCCTACGCTATCTTGTAGAGAATAAAAAATGTAGTAAATGAGGCGATTTTTAAAAAAATCGTAGGAGCCATTTTTGAGAAAATCGCAAAAAAGTAAAAATGACACGAATAAATTACTATTTCCGGTTAACCAATTTTGATGAAAATGTTTGTGTCGGTTCTCTAGTTAGTGATACCTAACTTAAGTTTCCGGTTTCAACTTCGTACGGTGTTCCGTTCTTGAGATATTCTGTTCACACGCACAGACACACAGACCAATTGCTAAAACCAGGATTTTGGGTTCAGGGGTTCTGAAAACGTGTAGATCCGGTGAAAACTCGATTTCGAAAAATCGACATGAAAACAATACTTTCCTTCCTATGTAATCATATAGACAAGAGAAAGTAAAAATATGAAAAAAACTTTACATAGGTTCGGAAACTCTTAATTTTCGAGTTACGGCTAGCGGAAGATTCGTCCTGATTTCTTTTGCAATGGTGAAGTTATGCAATACTGAAATTCCAGAGACGCAAATTAAAATGTAAATTTGATAGTTTTATATGGTTTTTGTACTGAGCAATTAAAAAAATAAATCCCAGAACTGTAATTTAAGTAGTTTTCGAGAAAATTGTCATAACACACAAAAATTAAAGTTAAAAAAATTAATATTTTAGGTAAGGCGTAAATTTACTTAGTTAAATTGTTAATAAATAAATAAAAGTTTTCGGCAGAATTTTTAGAGAATCTTATTTTGACAAAAGTGATGTAAATAAATTCAATTTATTTATTGACAATTTAGAAAAGGGAATTAACGCCTTCCTAAAAAAAAAAAAATAGTTTTTGACTCCAACTTCTGTGCTTTATGCCAATTTTCTCGAAAACTACTTAAATTACGGTTCTTGGACTAATTTTTTCAATTGCTTTGTTCAAAAAACTTATAGAAACATCAAATTTTACGTTTTAATTTGCATCCCTGGAATTTCTGCTTTGCATAACTTTACCGTTGAAATAATCAGGACGAAATTTTTCGCTGGTCGTAACTCGAAAATGAAGCGTTTCCGGGTTTATGTTGATAAAAAGTTTTTTTCTTATTTTTAGCTTTAGAATCAGTTGTCAAAGTATTGCCTCTTTATCCTGGATCCACCCTTTATTGTAAAATTGGACACCTTCACCGAGTTTCAGCCATCTAACACATCCGGAACTTAATAAATAAAAAAATATTAATTTAGGGTTGAACACCGTTTTCAATCCCGTACGGGTACATTTTTGTGATCTTTAAGATGTAATTTTTTAGGTGCACTATAGGTAACATCTCCATCGAGTTTCAGCTATCTACTCGTCTGGCACTAAGTTAACGAAAAATATCGGTTTATGGATTGTAAATAAATGAAAAATAAGATTTTCTGATTTGAAAAATCTGATTTATATATTATGAAATGATTTATATACTTGGGCACCTCAATCTTTCAGTCAGCTAGTTCTTCCGAAACTTAATAAACAAAAAATATTGGTATAAATGTTGAACACCGTTTTCAACCCCTTACAGGCACGTTTTAGTAATCTAATAATAGTAATGGAACTTTATCTGAATTACAGTGTCGTTTAAATTCTGTGCATGGAATATCAGGACTTTATAAAAAAAACTGCCATTTTGGTCCGTATAATCCGGACATCCGAATAACCGAGTTAGCACTGCATATATATTTAAAATGCCCAAAACGGGCAGGTGGAGTGTTATTTTAATTGCACTCTCTGTTTGGTCCAGGGCTAAAAAAAATAGTTCTGTTTCTTATCACATAGTCAGCCACTTATATGACTGAACTATTTAAGAACAGAAGAGGTAGAGGTGTAAAAGACACTAGTCAGAGTTATCTCCTCTGAGAGTAATGAATTTCACTATGCAGCCAGACCCTGTGGTGAATGAAGTGAAGGTGTCATTTGCAGGGTGGAAAGTGAGTGATTTTCGGAGGGCCTGGCATGCTGATAAGCATACTCTTTCAACTCAGTGAGGAAGGCAATGGTAAACAACCTTACTCCTCGTTTTTACTTAGTAAAACCTCTAGAGGTTCAAACCAGCCTTTCGGCTGTTGACCTAAACACATATATTTAAAACCATTGTACGTAGCTTACTTAGTTGAAACATTTTATGTACCGGGTGGCTCATATGTCAGTTTCCCCATGAAATAGGATATATAATAATATTTTGTATCAATAAGTTTGTAACATTGTTACGTTAGCAGCAACCACGTATAATATTAACTGTTGTCCGTTATAGTGAGGTGAGTCTCTAAGCCATATCATCTATCTTTACTCCGAGTTCTTCACAAGGGTGATCCCAATAGGCGATTGGAATTTTGTGAGACAGTCGCTATTTGTGCAGAAGCTGATCCAAATTTCTTGCGATCAATTTTGTGGTGTGTTGAGGGATGTTTAAAACTCAATGAACGTGTTAAACGCCGTAATTGCGTGTACTCGTCGGATGCAAATCCTCACAAGGTAATCCAAGAAGAGCTTATGTGCCTGGTATTATGGTTTTGGGGAAAAATTTCGGGTACTGCATTGATAGATCCTTATTTTTTTAAGGGAAATGTTAACTCGGAAAGTTACTAATAGGTGCTGCAGGAACTAGTCTTTCCGGAACTTGAAAACAATCCTGTTTACAATTTTCAATCGCACATCTGGGAACAAGAGGGGGTCCTAGCATATTTCGGTATCAAAGTTCAAGAGCTTTTGAATTCCAAAATTTAACAAATGGATTGGTCGCTGTGGTACAATAATTGATTGCCCTGCGCGCTCACCAGACTTAACCCTACGTGATTATCACTGTGGGGTATTATAAAGGATTGGTGTTTTTTCAAAACCACAAAACTTAGCTGAACTAAAAAGCATCATAGACAATGCATTTGACACCGTCAATGAAGTTAAATTATTATCGTTGAAAATTTGTCAATCACTTTTAAGTCGTTGAATGAAGTGTATAGACACTAATGGTGGACATTTTGAACAACTGCTATAACAAAGGTATTGTGTAAGTACAGTTCAAATAATAAATCTAATTTTTCCCTGTAGGTTTCTTACTCCGTTAACTTGTAACGCCTTCACTTTTACTTCTTCCGTACGTGAGGAAACTGACACATGGGCCACCCGGTATATTTAACAGAATTAAATAAATAAATAGAAAATAAATATATATTTCTGTTAACTCTCGGCTTCTGGTTGCCATGAAACAAGAAAATCAGGTACAATAAGGGTTACCAACACTTTCCACGATAGCCATACAATAGTGTGGCAATCCGTATACCAGATAGTCTAATAAAACATCAATATCTCTGTTTTCCCTTATGCTCAATTTAAATAAAGATTCTTCAGTTTTATACAAGTGATACAGTAGTGAAAGTACTTACTCCTTGAAGAGAATCATCAAAAATTTATCCAACTTTTTTAAAAATTATATTAAAATTTTAAAAGGTCGCCTTTTTGTTATTCTGCGTAAACACAAGACAGTGGGTGCTGTACTGCCCACAATTGAGGCTGTGCTCGCGGGAGGAGTTGGTTTGCTATCCAACACGAATTACTGTAAAATAGTTCCCTCTCGATACAGTAAAGTTCCCACAAACCACATTTCAGTCTCTTTTACTTCGGTTAATTAATTTATAAAGGTAGGAAGTTTTTAATTGAACTTCGTGACGTATACCAATGCTACAATCAAAGTTTTTTTTCATTGATCTTTTGAACAGTTTTTACTTCTCTTACCCCATATGAAATATAGAGAAAGAAAGTATTGTTTTCATGTCGATTTTTTGAAATCGAGTTTTCACCTGAAACCAAAAACATATTTTTACCGATTGGTCTGTGTGTGTATGTGTGTGTGTGTGTATGTGTGTGTGTGTGTATGTGTGTGCGTATGTGTGTGTGTATGTGTGTGTGTGTGTGTTTGTGTGAACAAAATATCTTATAGAACGGAATTTATGTACGAAGTTAAAACTTGGAACGTAAGTTAGATACTACAAAGAGACCCGACACGAAAATTTTCATAAAATGGGTCAACCGAAAGAAGTACCGAAAGAACCGAAAGAAGTTTCCGAAAGAAGTTTCGAAAGAAGTTGAGTAACCGAAAGAAGTTCGTGTAATTTTTCACTTATTCGTGATTTTCTAAGAAATGGCTTCTACGATTTTTTTAAAAAAAATTACCTAATTTACTAATTTGTTGTGCTATGCCAGATGGGGGTAAGTGGTCTTTTGGATGAAATTCTTGGGTGGGTTATGATTACGTAGTAAAAATGATTTTTTTCAGATTACAGTCTATATATTGTATATTTTAGGGCAAAAGCGTACGTAATTAAAGTTGTAGGAAATTAAAAAACATGCAACTTTTATTTCAAATATTATTTTTTACAGTGCTTAGTTTAGCATCAATTAGTGATTTTCCATATTTTCTCATTAGAATCCGTAAAAAATTGAATTTTTTAAGTTTGGGACCTTAATAATCGTTAAGTATAGGGTAAAAGTAGATACATAACTGAAGTTGTTGTTGTTGTTTAGGTCATCAGCCAAAAGGCTGGTTTGAACCTGTAGAGGTTTTACTAAGTAAAACGAGGAGTGAGGTGGTTTACGATTGCCTTCCTCACTGAGTGGAAAAGTAAGCTTATCAGCATGCCGGGCCCTCTGAAAAACACACATTTTCCACTCTGCAAATGACACCTTCACTTCATTCACCACAGGGTCTGGCTGTATAATGAAATTCATTACTGTCAGAGGAGGTAACTCTGATTAGTATCTTTTACACTTCTACCTCTTCTGTTCTTAAATGGTCCAGTCATTTAATTGGCTGACCATGTGATAAGAAACAGAACTATTTATTTTAGCCCTGCAACGAACAGATTGAATGTAAATAATTTGACACTCCACCTGTCTGTTATGGGCTTTTAAAATAGGCTTTTAAAATATATTTTTAAAATAGATTTTTAATTTTCTATAACTGAAGTTATAGAAAATTAAAAACCTATTTTAAAAATCCCATTTCTTTTTATTTTATTTCCCTTTTTTAGTTTTTTGGGGAATTTTTTCTGCAGCGCTTAGTTAAGAATCATTCACTCATGATTAAAATAGGTTTTTTTTTGATTTTATATTGTTTACTCATAATTAAACATACGTTATAATTTTAATTATTCACATAGGCAAGAAAAAGTCGTGTGAATGTTTCACGCCCGTTTTTTTTTATTTAAATGTGATCCATGGTTATCTATGTTGCATTAAGAATCTAAAAAATGTGATATTTTTAACAAGCTAAATAAATTTTAGATGTGTAGTATTAATGAAAAATGGACACAAAGAATTTAATATCGCATTGCGATAGGAATTTACACATTTCTCAGTAAAATATTTCAGTTATCAACAAGAATTCTTTATTAAAAACAAATGTTAGTAATTTTTTTATTATTTTATTACTGCTACTAAAAATTAATCGTTGTTACAAAGCTAAATTCCTTGGTTGGTGAACCGAAAAAATGTTTTGATTCCCTCCTTTTATTATGAAGGAACTTAAACATCCATAATATTTATCATGACATTTATCTTTTCTAATTTATTTATTTTATTTATCAATGACAATACAGTATAAATCTTATATAACTAATTTCACAATTCCCGCATAGGTCTAGCCCGTGCGCGGGAATAAGTCGTATTGTATTCTAAACTTACATTTGCATAATAAGAAAAGAAAGACTAAATTAGTAAGATTCTATCAATAAATAGAGTGAAAATATTATAGTTCTAACATATTACAACAGTTAAGCTAAGGTTCGTTCGGGATCTGGTTATAACAAAAATCAAAATGACTTCAATTAAACTCATTTAAACTTATATTTAGGACATGGCTTTTAGTGATAGACATGAAGCTTACCATATCTTTCAGAGCATACACAACTCTTAGTAAATAAGGCGTTTAAAATAAAATCGAAGGAGCCGTTTTTGAGAAAATATCAAAAAAGTTAAAAATTGCACAAATAAACTAGTATTTCCGGTCGATATCTTGAAAACTATACAATGTTTAGTTCTGTGACCTGTTTTATTGAATTTTTCAAGTTAAAAATCATAAGATGCCACCCCTTTTGTCTCTTAATTATAACCTGAAAATGTTAATATGATCTTACATTCCCAAGATAACTGAATTCCAGGTGAAATCTTTCACCAGCTTTTACTAGCTACCGAACCGTTTCTTGACATATGTTATATGCACATTTTTACTTTCTCTTGCCTATATGAATATATAGGAGGGAAAGTATTGTTTTCATGTCGATTTTTCAAAATCGAGTTTTCACCGGATCTATACGTTTTCAGACCCCCTGAGCCCAAAAAACATGTTTTTAGCGATTGGTCTGTGTGTGTGTGTGTCTGTGTGTCTGTGTGTGAACAGAATATCTCAAGAACGGAACATCGTACGAACTTGAAACTTGAAACTTAAGTTACATACCACTACCGGACGCGACACGAACATTTTCATCAAAATCGGTCAACCGGAAGTAGTAGTTTATTCGTATAATTTTTCAGTTTTTTGCGATTTTCTCAAAAACTGGTCCTACGATTTTTTTTAAAATCGCCTATTTTACTTAATTTTTTATTCTCTACACGATAGGGTAGGCGCCATGTTTACTGAAATTCTCGGTGAGGCTGTTTTCACGTAAAAACGTTGTTTTTTTAAGATTACGGCTTTAATATAAATTTGAGCGCAAAAACTTATATAATAAAAGTTGTAGAGAATTTAAAAACCTACAACTTTTATTTCAAACATTTTTTTGTATGACGCTTAGTTTAGCAGTAATTAGCGATTTTCTGATTTTTTCTCACGAAAAGTGTGAAAAATCGATTTTTTTAAGATTATGGCCAAAGTATGCATTTTACGACAAAAGTGTATATAACCAAATTTATAGAAAATTTAAAGATCTACAACTTTTATTTAACGTATTTTTCTCTACAGAGCCTAGTTTAGCGTGAAATAGTGATTTTCCGTATTTTTAAGCCAGACTGAGGTTGATTTTCATTTTGAGTGTTTCACTCATGATTAAAATATGGTTATGTTTATTGAGGTTAGTTTTTGTTCATTTCTAATGTTTTAATACTAATGTTAGGTTTATTGTTAATTATTTGCATTGGCAAGAGAAAGTTGTGTGAGTGTTTCACACCAGATTTTTTATTTTAATTAGCTACACAATAACTTCTCAGAATTTTGATATACCTTTAAAAGACACTTTGTATTTCAAACTTGCTAACACATGTTGTTGTTTAGGTCATCAGCCGAAAGGCTGGTTTGAACCTCTAGAGGTTTTACTAAGTAAAACGAGGAGTGAGGTGGTTTACCATTGCCTTCCTCACTGAGTGGAAAAGTACGCTTATCAGCATGCCGGGCCCTCCGAAAAGCACATATTTTTCACTCTGTAAAAAATGACAACTTCACTTCATTCACCACAGGGTCTGGCTGTACAATGAAATTCATTACTTTCAGAGAAGATAACTCTAATTAGTGTCTTTTACACCTCTACCTCTTCTGTTCTTAAATGATTCAGTCATTTAATTGACTGACCATTTGATAAGAAACAGACATTGCTAACACAATCACATTTTTTTAAGATCACAACATTTACTACGTAGAATATTATAAAAGTGATAAAGCCGTGTGTACTTCGCCTTTAAAGTGTCAAGAAGCCCATTCAAAGATTAAGTATTTCAGCTAGTTCTGTAAGTTACATAGATGCACTAATTTCAGTCAAAGTCAGAAATTTATTTGCCAAGATGATGAATGAACTAGTCCAGGGGTCTTCAACCTACGGCCCGCGGGCCACATCCGGCCCGCGAACAGATTTTTTCCGGCCCGCGGAAAGCTAGCATACTGAATAAACAGAATTATTTGATAATATATTTCCTTTTAAGCATTTTTACCATTAAATATGAGTACAGTACTCGTCTCTCACTTGCCACTTCTTTTCTCAATAAGTGTAAAACTAGCTGTAAATAAGTAGTGATCAACTATTGTTTGACCCTAAATGGGCTGAAATTTTAAGTGGCAAAAAAATGCCATCTTCTCACTAAAAAATAATTGTTCCTTTTAAGCTTTACACTTGTTGTAAACTCATGTATTGTCAAGTTTTCTTTAAAATTCAGTGAAGTACATTTTGTAGTAAATTGAAAAGATTTGGTTTTGTATCATCCTGTGTTTTCATTAAGCCTACTTGAAAACTCCATTACAGAACAAATATTATTTTATAGCAAATATAATTATTTGTTTGGTCAAAGCTTTTTTTACAATCACGTAAAGAATTTTAGTTAGCCAACAACAAAGATAGGCCTATACGTATAAGGAAATATAGCAACTTGAAAAACTAAGCAAGAAAATCTCAAAAACCACCACTGAGCTCTTAATTAGAAAAACCTTCGAAGGTGTTTGGGGGGGGGGAGCTAGACTTTCTGCCCTGAAATATTGCTGGCCCACCTTTCCTCCGAAAATTTACAATGTGGCCCTTGAGTAAAAAAGGTTGGAGACCCCTGAACTAGTCTATCGAAATATCTAGCCACTTAATACAAAACTTAAAGAATTCAGAAAGTTTAAATAACAATTAACACCGACAAAAAATAGAGTTGATTAGACATTTAAATTACCGAACAATTTAAAAATCTTAAGTTTATTTATCTTTGGTGTTTGAACGGTTTCTATAGAGACGTGGGAGACTAGCGGGATCGATATGGCTGGCGACACACAGCCAAGCCAGCCTCTTCTTCACTATCTCACTTTTCCTTCTCTCTCTCCTTCGCACCCTTCCACTCCCTCTTCTTGCTCACCAACGGTCTTTCTCCGATACTACGTCATCATATAATGGATTTATGCCGTTAAAATTAGGTGTGAGTTTTTCTTAATTATTCACGTTGCCATCAAGGTTAGCTTCATCACTTTTAAAGCAAATCCCACTGTCTGACTATCAAAACATGTGACGAAAAATTACTTATTCATAGAACAAAAGAGATTGTTATTAAGGCTCACTTTCCGAAAAAATCTGGTGTGAAACACTCACACAACTTTCTCTTCCAATGCAAATAGATAACAATAAACCTAACATTAGTAATAAAATATTAGAAATAAACAAAAAAGTAACCTCAAAAGCATAACCTTATTTTAATCATGAGTAAAAGACGCAAAATGAAAATCAACCTCAGTTTGGCTTAAAAATACGGAAAATCACTCTTTCACGCTAAACTAGGCTCTGTACAAAAAAGTGCTTTAAATAAAAGTTGTACATCTTTTAATTTCCTACAAATTTCTTTATATACGTTTTTGTCGTAAAATGCATACTTTGGCCATAATCTTAAAAAAATCGATTTTCACACGTTTTCGTGAGAAAAAACCAGAAAATCGCTAATTACCGCTAAACTAATCGTTATACAAAAAAATGTTTGAAATAAAAGTTGTAGAATTTTAAATTCTCTACATTTTTTATTATATACATTTTTGCGTTATAATACATATTAAAGCCGTAATCTTAAAAAAACTATGTTTTTACGAGAAAACAGCCTCACCAAGAATTTCACCAAATATGGCGCCTACCCTATCTTGTAGAGAATAAAAATTCAGTAAACCAGGCGATTTTTAAAAAAATTGTAGGACCAGTTTTGAGAAAATTGCAAAAAAGTGAAAAATTACACGAATAAACTACTACTTCCGGTTGACAGATTTTGATGAAAATGTTCGTGTCGGGTCCGGTAGTGGTATGTAACTTAAGTTTCAAGTTTCAAGTTCGTACAATGTTCCGTTCTTGAGATATTTTGTACACACACACAGACCAATCGCTAAAAACATGTTTTTTGGGTTCAGGGGGTCTGAAAACGTGTAGATCTGGTGAAAACTCGATTTCTAAAAATCGACATGAAAACAATACTTTCCCTTCTATATTATATAGGCAAGAGAAAGTAAAAATGGGAAAAAATTACTCTTTGATATAAGTTTTCACTTTTCATAATTTACTAACAATAATATTGTAATAAATTTAACAGTGAGTTACTAGTTATAAAAAATTAATATGTAGTAATTTTAATTTTACTTGTGCTATATTATTTAACTTCAATGAAGACAATATATAAACAAATTAAATATGTAGTTTGTTATGTGATATTAAATCAAATTCCAGGAGATAATTCTGTGGCGTTAGGTATAAAGGGCTTAACTCTTTTGATCCTAGGTATGTGTAAACTATTTAATGCCGAAAACCCCGCTCCTTTTTACTTTCTCTTGCCTATATGAATATATAGGAAGGAAAGTATTGTTTTCATGTCAATTTTTCGAAATCGAGTTTTCACCGGATCTATACGTTTTCAGACCCCCTGAACCCAAAAAACATGTTTTTAGCGATTGGTCTGTGTGTGTGTGTACAAAATATCTCAAGAACGGAACATCATACGAACTTGAAACTTGAAACTTAAGTTACATACCACTACCGGACCCGACACAAACATTTTCATCAAAATCGGTCAACCGGAAGTAGTAGTTTTATTCGTGTAATTTTTCACTTTTTTGCAATTTTCTCATAAACTGGTCCTACGATTTTTTTTTAAATCGCCTGGTTTATTCAATTTTTTATTCTCTACAAGATAGGGTAGGCGCCATGTTTGCTGAAATTCTTGGTGAGGCTATTTTCACGTAAAAAACGTTGTTTTTTTAAGATTACGGCTTTAATATGCATTTTAGCCCAAAAATTTATATAACAAAAGTTGTAGAGAATTTAAAATTCTACAACTTTTATTTTGATCATGTTTTTTGTATAACGCTTAGTTTAGCGGTAATTAGCAATTTTCTGGTTTTTTCTCACGAAAACGTGTGAAAAATCTATTTTTTTAAGATTTCGGCTTTAGTACGCATTTTACGACAAAAGTGTATATAATAAAATTTATAGGAAATTAAAAGATCTACAACTTGTATTTTGAGAATTTTTCTCTACAGAGTGTAGTTTAGCGTGAAAGTGTGATTTTCCGTTTTTTTAAGGCAAACTGAGTACGATTTCCATTTGCGTCATTCACTCATGATTAAAATAAGGTTATGTTTTTGAGGTTAGTGTTTTGTTTATTTCTTATGTTTTATTACTAATGTTAGGTTTATTGTTAATTATTTGCATTGGCAAGAGAAAGTTGTGTGAGTGTTTCATATCAGATTTTTCAAAAAGTTTTCCAAAGCACCATCTTATTTCCTATTAAAAATATTGTGTCGACTTTCTTATTTTCATTTTGAAGTAGTATTAATTTGTTTCATGTGTATTAATTACCTGATTGATGTACATTTTTACCCATAACAGAGAGGTGAAGTGTTAAATTATTTGTCCTCTATTTGCTAGTATGACTGATGCATTTCAAAACAAAAGAGGTAGAGGTGTAAAAGACACTAGTCAGAATTATCTTCTCTGAAAGTTATGAATTTCATTATACAGCCAGATTGTGTGGTGAATGAAATGAAAGTGTCATTTGCAGGGTGGAAAGTAGATGTTTTTAGAGGGCCTGGCATGCTGATAAGCATACTTTTTAACTCAGTGAGGAAGGCATGGTAAACCACCTCAATCATCGTTTTACTTATTAAAACCTCTATTCAAACCAGACTTTCGGCTGATGATCTAACAACAATATAAAATTTACATTTTTTACGTGACAATAAAAGTTGATTTATTAACTAAGAAAAATTAAGAAGTTTTAATTACAACCGTGTGCGCCTAAGGGGTAAGAAAGGGGGTATCTACCATACACAAATGGATATCGTCTCACCGAGATAATAAGAGTTTTAAAACTCAGTTTATATTGTCACAGTGAGGTATAATTATGTTACAACCATACTTGAATTTTGTCAAAGGCAGTTATTGTATAAAAATTTTACCTGAAGCCCACTCTATCAACTTCGCGATTGTGTAGATGGAACTTTTTTTGAGTATTTATATTAATTCTCGAAAATTCGTTTTTTTCTAATCATATACCCGAAAAGAAAGGCATAATATGCTTTTTATATTATATAATCCGGTTTTTTGTCGTGCGAGCATTATCGTACAAAAAATTTTAAAGTGAGTGTCGGACTGTTTTAGAGATAGTGTGAAGTGGTTGTGCGAATTACTGTACCGGTTTGGGTGTATACAATAATAGCGAGCAATTGTATTCAGGTAAAATTTATTGTGAATTAGTCATTTTTACTTTCTCTTGCCTATATGAATATATAGGAAGGAAAGTATCGTTTTCATGTCGATTTTTCGAAATCGAGTTTTCACCGGATCTATACGTTTCCAGACCCCCTGAACCCAAAAAACATGTTTTTAGCGATTGGTCTGTGTATGTGTCTGTGTGTGTGTGTGTGTCTGTGTGTGTGTGTGTGTGTATACAACATATCTCAAGAACGGAACATCGTACGAACTTGAAACTTGAAACTTAAGTTACATACTACTACCGGACCCGACACAAACATTTTCATCAAAATCTGTCAACCGGAAGTAGTAGTTTATTCGTGTATTTTTCACTTTTTTGCAATTTTCTCAAAAACTGGTCCTACGATTGTTTTTAAAATCGCCTGGTTTACTGAATTTTTTATTCTCTACGAGATAGAGTAGGCGGCATGTTTGCTGAAATTCTTGGTGAGGCTGTTTTCACGTAAAAACATAGTTTTTTTTAAGATTACGGCTTTAATATGTATTATAACGCGAATATGTATATAATAAAAGTTGTAGAGAATTTAATATTCTACAACTTTTAATTCAAACATTTTTTTGTATAACGCTTAATTTAGCGGTAATTAGCGATTTTCTGTTTTTTCTCACGAAAACGTGTGAAAAATCGATTTTTTTAATATTTCGGCTTTAGTACGCATTTTAAGAACAGAAGAGGTAGAGGTGTAAAAGACACTTATCAAAGTTATTTCCTCTGAAAGTAATGAATTTTATAATACAGAAAGACCCTGTGGTGAATGAAGTGGTGTCATTTGCGGAGTGGAAAATATGTGCTCTTCAGAGGGCCCGGCATGCTGATAAGCGTACTTTTCCATTCAGTGAGGAAGGCAATAGCAAACCACCCCGTTTTACCTAGTAAAACCTCAACAAGTTCAAACCAGCCTTTCGGCTGATGACCTAAACAACAAAAACAAAAAAATAAATTTTCTTAATTGTATTTCTGTTCTAAAATACTGTTTAAGGAAGCTGTACTGTAATTTATAGAACATCAAGTACGATAATTTATAGCACATCAAGTATAGTACATCAAGTGTCAGATTTTACCGATGTCATGAGTATTTTCCTTGCTGCGGTAGCCTACTACTTGGCCTACTGTTTATTTTTGGCTACATCATCTTTGCTGCAAACAGTCAATTAGTACTGAATTGTGGTTTAATGGGTACGGCAGTGTCTTGGAATCAACGTATTTTTCATTTTGTTTTGAGTTCTCTTTTTGTTCTCTCTTGTGGGGTCGTCGATTAGTCTTCGCTGGAGTCCGGCAGCCGTGTGCCGTAGTGGACGTCTTGTCTGCTGTCTGGTTCGAAGTGAATCCCTCGGAGTCTTGATCGGAATTGAATCGCTCGGCTCAGTGCAGCGCTCTTTATATAGTCGCTGAGAGCGCTGTGGTAGAGAGCGGCTACTGGCTTGGCCTTGATGACAAAGGCTTCTGTCGGTGCGAAGCCGAAAGGTTTGTCCGTGCGCCACTAAAGGGCCTACCGCGCCGACAAAGGCCGCAAGAAGTATTGACGCCCGGTAACACAGGAAATGATTAATTAGAAGGGGTGGCGGTGACATAAGAATACGAATGGAAAATAAAAACCAAAAAAATTTCTGACTTTTCGAAAAATAATTAAAATGTACGGAAATCTTTTACAATTAAATCGTACGAATAAAAGTTTCTAGGACACAGTAATGTTTTTTTTTGGTATTTTTCCGTTATGGAGACGGCACTCAGTAAAAACAACTACAGTTGAATCTCCATAACTCGAACCACGTGAGGAATATCGTACTAATTTGAGTTAAAGAAAATTCGAAATACAGAACAACAAAACTATAGACTTTTGATCAGGGCCAAAAGAATTTTATGAATTTTGAAAGATATTCTTTAACATTTAAAAAATGATTGTTTTAATGGCATTTAACAAATCTGAGTTGTAACTTTTGATTAGTAATATGAATTGCTTGTAATTTTAGCAGTCTTCGTTAAAAACTGAGACACTTTCATCACAAATAACCTTTTGAACGATTCTATGATGATTTTTAATTTTTTCTAGTCTCCTACTGCTGGCTTTAAATTTGGTATGACCATGTTGCATCACTAATTGATATGATTTTTCTCGGAACATTACACCCTGATATGGGGAAGTTTTTCCGCGTACTTCTTGTAGCTAATTTAATACATCTTCTATTCCGGCTACGAAAACATGTTTTTACAAATTTGCGTAAAAAACAAAAATCTCAAACAAGCAGTTCGAGTTACGAATATTCCAGTGATGGACGCTGATGTTAACGTAAATTTTAACGAGTAAATCCTAAGGAAAACAAATTAAATTCGAATAATAGAAAATTTAAGTTATCTCTCAACTGGTATCATCATTTTTTGTGACATAACTGGTATCAGAGGTCTGACAGACCTCCAAATTTGTTTTTTTTATTTAAGTTCTTCATACTTATTTAATTAATTTGTTTTAATTTTAAACTTATAAAACCATGTATAATCGAAGATGTAGATGTAAAATACTTAGCATAAATGCAAAATTACTATTTAAAAAAGTAAAAAACGAACACTGTGCATTTTTTTGACTTTTACTTTCATTTTGAACAGAACAATAAAATTTTTGAGCCCTAGAAACATTCTGTAGTCTAATAATTATAAAGAAATAAGTAATTAATATGATAAAGACAAATTTATTTACAAAATTATGAAGTACAACTTACATTTTGGTTCCGGGTTTTGCTATTTATGTCTATTGTTGGGCAGTACACTATGACAAATATTTATTAAAATTTATTCGTTTTTTTACTTTTCGATTATTTACAATAAAATTTAAAGATTTTTATGTTAATAAAAATTCACATCATTAACACGTACAACTTGTTTACGTGATGAGCCTGGTTGTGTTGAAGCCGCTTCAGAAATTTTAAATGTATCATCCATAATGAAAATTTTATAAAATTACATATGAAAATATTTTATAATAGTACTAAGCAAAGAAATGATGTATGAAAAAATTATTATATATTCATTAAAACTTTAAACAATCCATGTACTACTTGGTTTTAAAGTCGTCAAAAAGTTACACAACTGGTATCATAGGTCCAGGAGACCGCAAGTAGAAAACAAAATACAAATAACTCACAACTTGTTAGCTCGTACCGAAAACGATCTTGATCACGCATAGTTCAAACAATAATTGAAAGGTATACAAAATATACGTGATGTCGGGCAATTGGGAGGGAAGTGTTGGAGGAGTAAAAAATGACAGCGGTCTCACAGACCGCATGATACCAGTTGAGGGTTATAGACGTTCGAGTTATGGAAGTTCAACTGTATTAGCTTAAGGGTACCTGGAACGGAGAAAATTGACAATTTTCACATACCCGATTTTTTTTGCACATTATTAAAATTCAGAGTTTTCTGCATCCAATGATGTATAATTTATTCGGGTTTTTACAGTTTTTATCCGCCCACAAAAAAAATTAAAAATATGTTGAACCTTGCGTTATTTTTTAAATGTTACCATTTTGTATAAACATGTCTATTTTTTTTATGACAAACGATAAATTCATAATTTTGTTTTGTTTTAAGACTTTAAAAGTTGGTATTAGATCAACTTGAATGTAACAGATGAGGAATTTCCAGATTATAATCCTGAAATGTATTAGAGTTAACTATTTTGCAGTACTTGTAATATTTTTTTATTAGTTTTTCTTGTTTGCCGTAAATAGAAATTTTTGACACATAAGGAATACTTTTTCAGTCAACTGTGAACGCATTTTAATGGAATTTTTGCACAGCCGTTTATATCATAATTGCAATGTACTGAGTTAATATTACAGTAAAATAATGTGTTTAAATATTTATTTTCCACTTAAATAGGAAAAAAATTATGCTTTTCAAAAGTAGTGATAATTTCAAAAAACATTTATTTTTCTTATCTTTCTAACAATAATTATATAAAGATGCAACTTGAATTCTGTGGGTATAGTGAGTTCTGTGGCTTGAAAAGTAACCGCAAAAATTTGGAAAAGATAAATGTTATAGGTTTTGAGAAAATGTTCCTTAGATTAACATTCCGGAGATAGGCATTCCGGGTACCCTTAAACAGCGCGCTGCATGTCTGAGCTGGTCGGTCCTAATCATGTTATCTGTCTGCCATTTCGACAACAAAACAACTAATTTTGAAAACAACCTATTAACTTATTAACACTAACCTATTAATACTGCATGTATGAGTTCGTCGAAATTTTGTTCTTCCATTTCGTTCTACTGTCACTTTCTTACTAGATACTGTGCGGTAATTATGAGTACTTGAATTATTTGTTAAATCAGGTTAGTGGGAAATTTTCTATTGATTTGTGAATGTTGGAATACCAATCAATTCCGGTTCTTTTTGAAGAAACGTGTGTAAAGGCCGCATGTCATTTAAAAGTAGAGTTATAACCGCGTTTGAAAGCTTGAATGGTAAAGGTAGGTAAATTGTTCAATGTTGCTATTATTGCAAAACCGGTTGAATTAAAATATATAACCTGTAAAAGGGAAATTCGTAGAAATAGCCTATTTCCAGAAATTCTTCACAATGGAACTAAAATGTTCTAATATTATCTTTTGTAACAATTTTGTATCAATGTATTCACAAAATTGTAGGCTTTCATATAATAACATGTCATATAAATAACTGTGGGAATGGGTCAATTCCATTAGCTCAAAGAGCGAAATTGATTCGGCCTGCATATTAGCACAGAATCCATAAACACTTGACTTTTACATACGCTTGAATAGTTGTATAGTGTGGTAAGCGAGGGCGTTTTATGTATCAAAATATTTTGCCAGACATTTTTCTATAATACCAGACTAAAAAAAAATAAAAAAAATAAATATTGACAAATGTTGACAAAAACGCGCGACTTTGCATAAATTACAATAATAATTTTTTTGTAAATTCGCTGTAACTGGCGTAAAAACAACGGAGTTTCATATTTGTTTTTTTTACAACATCTCTCAAAGTTTTCTTAATGTCTCATTAAAATTTAATGTTTTTGGATAAAAGATGGATAAAAAGGCCAAGTCTATTGCCGCAATCTCGGAATTAGTTTTCGATAAGTAAGTATTCTAAAACCTATCAGTCCCAAAAGGGTTAATATGGGACTTGCCGAAAACGGAGGAAGAAGCTGTTAGTTTCCTACAATCGAAACGACTAATGCCGCAAACGAAACGATGTGAATACGAACACGAAATGCGTTTATATTTCACCAATGGAAAATCGTGTTGGAGGTGCAATATTCGGTTATGCAATAAGAAAATCGGCGTTCGTACGGACACTTGGTTTGCTCGTAGCAAACTTCCTTTGGTAACAATTGTGCGTTTTATTTATAATTGGTGCAAGGAATAGAACTCAATGTCAAACATTGAGCATTTGGGAATGAACCACAATACCACTGTAGATTAGAGTAGTTATATCAGGGAAGTTTGTATTTTTGCCGTAGAATCTATAACCACAACTCAAACTGTATGAAATGTATTTAAATTATAATTAAACTGAATTATTGAATTATTTTATGATATAAATGATAAAATAAATGACTAAATAAAAAAATTAATTTACTAGTAGATACATAAAAAAATTTAATAAACGAAGCTGACGAACATGGTAGAAAATAATTAAGATGAAAAGTAAAGCTTTGTACAATAAATTATATTAAATTTCTCTTAACAAGATTGTTTGTAACTTATTTAAAATATATTAAAACTCTGCTAGTGACTTTTAAACTAGCGTAAGTCTGATTATTATTAGGATTTCTATTAAAAAGTAATAAGGAACGTTACTAAAACCTAATGAATATGAAACAAATATCTGGTCTACAAGTATATTAATTTTCTTTCGATATTTTTAATAATCAAAAGTATATATCATCGTTTCAACCAATTTACGTGTAATTCTCAATAAAATGTTTAAAACTGACCTAAAAACGTAAACACAAAATATAAACATCGCGTGAAACTCTCACACGACTTTCTCTTGTCAATTTAAATAATAACCAACATAAGTTCATTTTCATCATGTCCAACACATGTTGGGCTTTAATTTTGATGACAAAAATATGGAAAATCAATAATTGAGTTTAAAATTAAGCTCTTTAGAAAAACGTTTGAAATAAAAGTTGTTTTAAAATTTTTTAAGAAAGTTAAAAATTTTAACTTTCTATAACATTAATTACAAAATTTTCCCCTATCATGCATTTAGGTCTACATGTAAAATTTTTTAACTTGCTATAACATAATTACAAAATTTTTCCGTAAGATGGATATAAATGCCGCGATCTTACAAAACTTATTTTTTAAGAGCAAAATATGGAAAATCACCAATAGACACTAAACTATGCATTGTAAAAACAAAGTTGAAGGTTTTTTATTTCTCTAAAACTGAAATTTTTTAATCCTTTTCCTTAAAAAGCATAGTAAAGCGACATATTAAAAAAATAAATTTTTTACCACGAGAGCACAGCCCCCTCCACTAATTTCATCTGACATGCCCCTCACCTCATCTTGTAGAGTACAAAATATGTGGAGAGTGAGGCGATTTTAAACAAAATCAAAGCAACCTTTTTTAAATTGAAAAATGTAAAGAATCATACCAATAAACTATTTCATCCAGTTGATCGATTTTAACAAAATGTTTTGATTGAATGTTTTAACCGATTTTTAATTGAAATAATTTTAATGAAATATTGTTTGGCCCCCTTGTGGTAACTAACTAAATTTTCGAGTTTCAACTTCACGTGGTTTTCTGTTCTTGAGTTATATTGTTCACACACGAACAAACTAAGGCACACGCTTTTAGGTACAGGGAATCAGGAAAACCTATAATTCCGGTGAAAACTCTTAAAATCATTTAAAGGTTAAAACTTCTTTATTTAAAGGTAAAAGTTCTGAAAATATTTTTTCAAAATTGACATGAAAAAAACATTCCTTACCTAAATTTTATATAGGGTAAGAGAAAGTAATAATTAATTATCAAAATAATGAAGCAAAACCAACGAGATATTCGTCTGATCAGGTTTTTGCTGATTTTCCAGGAATGGATATAACGCAAGTTTTTGTTAAAGTGTCTATGTCGCAAGAAAGAGAAAAATTGCACGAATAAACTACTACTTCCGGTTGATTGATTTTGATGAAAATCTTCGTAACGGGTCCCGTAGTGGTACCTAACTTAAGTTTCTAGTTTCAACTTCGTATGATATTCCGTTTTTCAGATATTGTGTTCACACACACAAACCAATCGGTAAAAACATGTTTTTTCTGGGTTCACGGGCCCTGAAAACGTGTATATCCTGTGAAAACTCAATTTCGAAAATTTGACATGAAAATAATAATTTCCTTTCCTGTATATTTATATAGGGCAAGAAAAAGTAAAAAACATAATTGAACAAAAGAAACAAACTCTTTCTTATTATGGTTACAACCCAACATAAAGAAACACGAAAATTTACAATAGCAGGAAAACCACCGAAAAATTTAAATTAATAAAAGGCATTACCGAAAGATATAGCAAATGGATCTAACAGAAGTAGCAAAAGAACACGGAAAACTGAAAGAAGGAAGTTGTCAACCAAAACGCAACAATTTAAAAAAAATTAAGTTTTTTAACATTTGGATCGGAAATAGGTGGTCTTTCATTTGGCGCTACAGGGTAATATTTTCAAAAAAATCCCGAAGGAGTTGTAAAAAATACTTAATAAGCTTAATAGAAATATAATTCTTGCTTAAGCCCAAACGCATCTTATTGTGTTCAAAAAAACTAGAATAATAGTCCATAATCATTTAACTATCTCATATTGCAGGGATATCTGAGACACGCGAAAAAAATGAAATTTAAGTACGTAAGACGGTTATAATACTTTTTCACTACATGTTACAGTCACGTAAAAGTATAAATCATAAAGCCATTAATGAATCCGAACATTTACACGATCAAATATTGTAAATGGTTTTCTGATAAATTTTTGATGACTTTGAAAGTTTGTTTTTGCCGAGTTCTGTAAAGTTTATACAATTCCCAACTGAAATTGACATTGACTAGTAATTTTAGTAGTATTTGGAAAGCGAACATCCACCTCAAGGTACATAAAACTATTAAAAATGATGCGTCAAAAACAATCTTAACTTTCCGAAACTAAAATTTATCGATTGATAATGAAATCGACAATATTTCTACACATCATCACAATTATATAGTTCAACAAAAGGCTATAAATGTAAATGAAATGATTTTTAGACAATTGTTTTGTTGTGTAAGCTGGAGTTGATTAATTATTTAATTTTAAATTAACATATTTTTATTTTTACTAGTTTAAGCTCTAATTTTGTAATAAATTTAGTCTAATTAGTTCAAATGTAATTCACCAATACATAGTTACAATCAAAATAATTTATTATAATTAATTCATTTTTTAATAAATGCGAATTGTTGCGAGTTTAAAAAGAAGTTTTATCATTTATTAATAATCAGATTCCAAAAGAGACCGGAATAAACGTTATAATATTATATTGTTTAATCCAGGTTCTTTCGTTATTTGGTTGTTTATAAATTATAGATTAACTTCTTTTTTCAACTATAACAACTATTTATTAACAAAATAATGTATCACAATAAATTATTATGCTTATATACTTCCAAATTACAGTGTTAATACCTAAATTAATTTCGAAAAATTCAAGTCTTACACAAAACTTAACAAGTCAGAAAAGATGGTAATTTACAATAAAATTAATTAATTCTTTATCTACACATGTTGTTGTTGTTTAGGTCAACAGCCAAAAGGCTGTTTTGAACCTCAAGAGGGTTTACTAAGTATAAACGAGGAGTGAGGTGGTTTATTATTGCTTTCCTCACTGAATTGAAGGAGTATGCTTATCAGCATGCCAGGCCCTCCGATAAGCTCCCACTTTCCACCCTGCAAATGACACCTTCACTTTATTCACTACAGGGTCTGGCTGTATAGTAAAATTCATTACTCTCAGAGAAGATAACTCTGACCAGTGTCTTTTACACTTCTACCTCTTCTGTTTCTAAAAAGTTCAGTCATATAATTGGCTGACTATGTGATAAGAAATAGAACTATTTTTTGTAGCCCTGGAAACAACAGATCGAGTGAAATTAATTTAACACTTCACCTGTCTGTTATGGGCAAAATCTATCCATTATGTACTGTTATAAACCTGTGTGCCTGTACTCAAGTGCGTGCCTTAGAATGACCGGGTAGGCTGGTCTAAGAGAAGCAGAGAAACCTGAGAGAACAATCTTCCGCAAGATAATGGTTAGAAAATAGTAAACGGACAGTGTAGGTTAAGAGGTCGAGAAGAACTGTACACGATTCTTTACAGAGTTTCATGAAAAAACAGAAAATCATGAATTACCAATCAACTAAGCGTTATACAAAAAAATGTTACAAATAAAAGTTGTAGGATTTTAAATTCTCTACAAATTTCGTTACCTATATACATTTTTGCGCTAAAATGCATATTAAAGTTTCAATCTTAAAAAAAAACTATGTTTTTCAAAGAGAACAGCCTCCCCAAGAATTTCAGTAGACATGCCGCTATGGTCATATCTTGTAGAACATAAAAAATGTAGTAAACGAAGCGATTTTTAAAAAAAATCGTAGGAGCCGTTTTTGAGAAAACCGCAAAAAGTGAAAAATTACACGAATAAACTACTACTTCCGGTTGACCGATTTTGATTAAAATGTTTGAGTCAGGTCCGGTAGTAGTATCTAACTTACGTTTCAAGTTTTAAGTTTGTACGATATTCCGTTCTTGAGATATTCTGTTCACACACAGATACAAACACACACGCAGACCAATCGCTAAAAACATGTTTTTTGGGTTCAGAGAGACTGAAAACGTGTATATCCGGTGAAAACTCAATTTCAAAAAATCGACATGAAAACAATACTTTCCTTCCTATACATTCATATAGGCAAGAGAAAGTAATAATAATACAGGTAATGATTTAAAAAGAAAATAGCAAATAAAAATAAATCAATGGGTTAGGGAAAATATTTTTCTAAAAGCTCTTAATGTAGACGTTTTCTCGGTTTAAATGTAAAGAGGGATTACATTATTCCGTTCGGAAGTTGCTTAAGTAAGTAGAAAGTGATTTTGATTAATTCTTTATGAAAAGCTCTTATCTGTAATGCGTGGGAAAGAAAACTGATTTATATACGGAGATAGAAACATCTTATAGTTTTATAGGTAAGGATGTTCCAGATGTTGAAGTTAAGAAGGGAATTGTTTTCCATGTGTATTAACCGTTGGGAGGAGAAATGCCTTGATTGGTTGCTATGAGTAACCAATCTGAGCGAGCGTTGTTACTTTTCATCAAAACATTCCCACTTCTAAATTAACAATTATTAACAATAATAACAATTGCGTCGCGCTACTCGCGTGTTCTTTTTGGAGCATAAGAAGGGTTGAACTAATTTTTGGGTTGAACATATTAAATGGTTTTTTTGTTAGACAACACATTTTAGTAACATAGCAACGAAAGAGCTAACTTACGTAAAATAATCAGGTATTACATCGACCCTGTTTTGTAAGAAGATGCTACCTGACATTTTTGGCGAAAATGATTTAACTGCAGTATGAAGGCTCTAAAGATGTATACTTTTATGTGTAAGAAAGTTAGATGTCGGTTTTTAGTGAACATTTTTACTTTCTCTTGCCTATATGAATATATAGGAAGGAAAGTATTGTTTTCATGTCGATTTTTCGAAATCGAGTTTTCACCGGATCTATACGTTTTCAGACCCCCTGAACCCAAAAAACATGTTTTTAGCGATTGGTCTGTGTGTGTGTCTGTGTGTGAACAGAATATCTCAAGAACGGAACATCGTACGAACTTGAAACTTGAAACTTAAGTTACATACCACTACCGGACGCGACACGAACATTTTCATCAAAATCGGTCAACCGGAAGTAGTAGTTTATTCGTATAATTTTTCAGTTTTTTGCGATTTTCTCAAAAACTGGTCCTACGATTTTTTTTAAAATCGCCTATTTTACTCAATTTTTTATTCTCTACAAGATAGGGTAGGCGCCATGTTTGCTGAAATTCTCGGTGAGGCTGTTTTCACGTAAAAACGTTGTTTTTTTAAGATTACGGCTTAAATATAAATTTTAGCGCAAAAACTTATATAATAAAAGTTGTAGAGAATTAAAAACCTACTACTTCTGTTTCAAACATTTTTTTGTATAACGCTTAGTTTAGCGGTAATTTGCGATTTTCTGTTTTTTTTCTCACGAAAACGTGAGAAAAATCGATTTTTTTAACATTTCGGTCTTAGTATGCATTTTACGACAAAAGTGTATATAATTAAATTTATAGAAAATTAAAAGATCTACAACTTTTGTTTAGAGCATTTTTCTCTACAGAGCCTAGTTTAGGGTGAAAGCGTGATTTTCCGTATTTTTAAGCCAAACTGAGTTCGATTGTCATTTTTTGTCATTCACTCATGATTAAAATAAGGTTATGTTTTTGAGGTTAGTTTTTGTTTATTTCTAATATTTTATTAATAATGTTAGGTTTATTATTAATTATTTGCATTGGCAAGAGAAAGTTGTGTGTTTCACACCAGATTTTTTAAATTCAGATCTGTAAAAAGGAGTTAACTACTCCTGTTAGCTCCTGTTTACAGTTTCTAGAACCGTCACATGAAATACGTTAGAAGGGGTCAATAATAAAAGGAATACGTAAGATATAATTTGACCATAATAATGGCCATAATAAAATGAGTAATATGTTAAAATTAGCTTTCTACCTGAAGAACTATTTAGGTTATAAGTTACGTACATTATGTGCAGTGGTTACTTCTTTTGCTTCTCCTGAACAATAATTATATAAATGTGGGTTAGACCCTTCTTACAAAACAAGGTCGACATATAACCAAAAAGATGCAAATCAGTCACCCAAATGGTGGGTAGGAACAAAATATAAAATAAATTTAATATAAAAAAAATTTGGTGTGAAACATTCACACAACTGTCTCTTGCCCCAGTGCAAATAATTAACAATAAAACTGACATTAGTAATAAAACATTAGAAATAAATAAAAAACTAACCTCAATTAACATAACCTAATTTTAATCATATATGAAAGACGCAAAATTAAAATCAACCTCAGTTTGGCCTAAAAATACGGAAAATCACTCTTTCACGCTCAACTAGGCTCTGTAGTGAAAAATGCTCTAAATAAAAGTTATAGATCTTTTAAATTACTATAAATTTGATGATATACACTTTTGTCGAAAAATGCATACTAAGGCCGAAATCTTTAAAAAAATCGATTTTTCACACGTTTTCGTGAGAAAAAACCAGAAAATCGATAATTACCGCTAAACTAAGCGTTATACAAAAAAATGTTTAAAATAAAAGTTGTAGAATTTTAAATTCTCTACATTTTTTGATATATAAATTTTTGCGCTATAATACATATTAAAGCCGTAATCTTAAAAAAACACTTTTTTACGTGAAAACGACCTCACCAAGAATTTCAGCAAACATGGCGCCTACCCTGTCTTGTAGAGAATATAAAATTCAGTAAACCAGGCGATTTAAAAAAAATCGTAAGACCAGTTTTCGAAAAAATAGCAAAAAAGTGAAAAATTACACGAATAAACTACTACTTCCGGTTGACCGATTTTGATGAAAATGTTCGTGTCGGGTCCAGTAGTGGTATGTAACTTAAGTTTCAAGTTTCTAGTTCGTACGATATTCCGTTCTTGAGATATTTTGTACACACACGCACACGTACACGCGCGCGCACACACACACACACCCACACACACCCACACACACACACACACATACAGACCAATCGCTAAAAACATGTTTTATGGGTTCAGGGGGTCTGAAAACGTATAGATCCGGTGAAAACTCGATTTCGAAAAATCTACATGAAAACAATACTTTCCTTCCTATATATTCATATAGGCAAGAGAAAGTAAAAAATCAAAAAAGTGAAATCAAAAAACCAATGGACTAGAAGGTAATTCCCAAGAAGTAGGCCTACATGTTAATATAGATTCCTGACTCAACTCGTAAATTAAACGTTTGAAAACAAAACAAAATTTCACTCTCAAAACAATACTTTCTTTCCTATATACTTAAATAAGCAAGAGAATGTAAAAATTGTGTTGATTTAATGAAACATTTTTGCTGTACAACTATTTGTCTGTTTAATTATCAAATGACTCTCGTAGATCAATTTAAATTGTACCAAACTTTACTATATTATTTACAATGAATAAATAATTATTTATGGGTAAATAATTGTTAAGTTTGATAATTTTTTGTAAACATTCATACATCGTACACAAAAATACGCGTTAATTATAATTTGAACAAGAAATTAGTATTCAGTATGTACTATGAACATTAATGAATAAAAAAACTCATAAAAAGACAATGTTATATTCTGTGACGGGTTTTTTTTTAAAAACAACCATTACTGATGCAGCCGTTGTTTGCAGCAATTCCAACTGTTAACTCGTTTTTTATTTAACTGCTTTTGGTCGAAATACATTTATTAAAAACGCTATAGCATTGCTTTTTAGTAATTACATTTTAAAACAGTTAACGTTTTTCTTTAACCCAATTATACGAATGTCTGAATTTAGCGCGTTTTGCTCTGAGCAATTTTTAGACAGTATAAAATTGAGGTAGGTTTTTATCAATCTTTAACTAGTAACCAAATTTATTAATTTACTTTTCTGTTAATTTAAGAGTTTCCGTTTAAAAAGATATATGTCTATCTGAAAATTTTCCTCACTATTGATATTGTTAACACTTAAGCCTAGGTTCGTTCGGGATTTGGGGATACTAAATCATAAAATCTGGTGTGACACACACATAACTTTCTCTTGCCAATCCAAATAATTAACAATAAAACCTAACATTAGTAATAAAACATTCGAAATAAACAAAAAACTAACCTCAATAACCATAAACTAATTTTAATCATGAGTGAAAGACGCAAAATGAAAACCAAAGTAAGTTTGGATTAAAAATACGAAAAATCACTCTTTCACGCTGAACTAGGCTCTGTAGAGAAAAATGTGTTTAAAAAAGATGTAGATCTTTAAATTTCCTATAAATTTACTTATATACTTTTTAGTCGTTTAATGCATGCTAAGGCTGAAATCTTAAAAAAATCGATTTTTTACACGTTTTCGTGAGAAAAAAAACAGAAAATCGCTAATTACTGCTGAACTAATGCAATAAAAGAAAAATAATGTAGAAATATCTTCAGTCAGCAATTAAATTAACCTATTCGTGTTTAATTTTAAAATACGAGTAATTTGACATACGGCACGGCTAGGTTTAACGCAATCGAATTTACCACCCCTTACAGAATTTACCCTTTATTAGGTTTTTGAGTTAAATGGTAGTGTTTAAAAATAATTGTTATATGCCTACTATGACGTGTACATATAATTTTTTAGCTTAATACGAAACAAAATAATTTTCTTAATTAAATTGCCTCACTAAAAGTTAAGCTGGAGTAAAATTTCAGGGGTAATTTCTGTGTAAAAAACAAAATTGTTGCGAATTCTGAATTTCTGCAATTTACAAACATTAAAAAATTAGCACTATGTATATATTAACTAACTTTGAGAATTAAAAAATTGCAAATTCCATAATGCAATTTGTTAATTAAATAAATCAAATTGGGGATGTTACCACCCTCTACGTTGCTTTACAAAGTTGAGGATTTTTATTGTTTTGTATTTTAAATATTTCAGTTTGATTCAAAGAACGCAGCGTACAATTCAGCTTGGTCACTGTTTTGTTGGAGTCAAGAGAAAATAATTTATTTCAGGGGTAGTTTTAGAGTACTAAGGGCTGGTAAACATTCCAAAAATAACTAAACCAAATTTTTAATGACGAATTGTGGGTAACCACTTCAAAACAAGTTGTTTGATATATAACATGTAAAATAATGTAATTTGTTAATTAAATAAATCAAATTGGGGATGTAACCACCCTCCACGTTATAAAAAATTGAGGGTTTTGATTGTTTTGTATTTTAAATATTTCAGTTTGATTCAACGAACGCGTACAATTCAGCTTGGTCACTGTTTTGTTGGTGTCAAGAGAAAATAATTTATTTCAGGGGTAGTTTTAGAGTAATAAGGGCTGGTCAACATTCCAAAAATAACAAAACCGAATTTTAAATAACGGAACGTGGGTAAACACTTCAAAACAAGTTGTTTGATATATAACATGGGTGGGTTTATCGCTATCATATTTACCCACTTTTAAGAGGGGTAGGAAACAAAGAAAGGGGTGAGTAAACGAAATCGCACATAATAACTTATCTTTATTACATAATTTAACTTATTTTAAGCGGGTTAACTCAAAAAATTAAATTACTTCATTTGTTAAAGAAATCAGACACTATGATTTAACGTACAAATAGGGGTAGTTTTAATCTCGAGAAGGGTTGAAAGCTACCACTGCATTGTTGATATTGTGATTTTTGGAATGTTCGAAGTTTTACACATTTTTATATTACTTTCTGCTTAGTGAAACCAAAACCACCAATACGTAAGCCAGTTGGTTAGTCTAGTGAAACTAAATAAAGTGAAGGGGGTTTATTAATACACCCCCAAAGTGAGAATAAAATGTCTGCTGGCTGTTTGACCAATCAGCGATAAAAATAGGGACCTTCATATTATTATTTATTTCAAACGTTTTTCTTTTAAAGTTACCTTAAGATCATTATAAATTTAGTTAAACGGAATTTCACAATTTACTGTTAAAACCGAATAAAAATTTGAGCTATCGTTAATGAAATTCCTCACGGTTTTTTCATAGTTTTACGATCAATAATTTAGTACTTAAGATAAAATTTAAAAATGTTTTTTATTTTAATTAGTGAGAATATTACTGATAATAACCTCACGTTGGAAAACTGAAAAAAAGTTACAACTATCTGTCGAGTTTAATCTTCACACAATTACATTTTCTTCAGTAACTACAATATGGCTGAAAAAATTGGTATTATTTAGGGGATATTTGTTTAGAAAAATAAATAAAAGTGATATGAAGAATAGAAAAAATAATTCTAGACATTTTTCAAGTTCTAACATCATGATGTTCTTAATTTTTGAATCGTATAACCAGGAAAAATATTAGTCAGTTTCATTTGCATGTCATTAAAAGAATTATGGTTTTATTTAAAGATATTTAAAAAATAAACTAATTTTTTAATTAAAAAGGCAAAATGGTGGTGGGAGCGCGTATTAGTTCCAAGCCCAGTCGTTAAAGCCAGCATGCAATTAGCATTTAACTACGGAACAGACAGAGCCTTACCCAGGGAACTTGGCACTACTACGCGATCCCAAATATATGAATTTCGGTATCGCTATTTAAGTAAAAAAAAACGGAGGATATACGCTGTGAGAAGTTTTGTCTCTAACGTACTTTTGACAATTATACCTAAAAAAGTACAAAAAAAATCTGTTCAAAATTTATACATAATGAAAGATTTTATTTTTTCCACGATGTTGATAGCAATATTTAACCATTTAGGTTGTGTAAAAATTATTTATCACGATTTGAAATTTTCACAAAAAATAATTTTCATAATCAATACATTTTTGGCAATATACTGTCTCTAAGTAGTTCAAGTAGTTCCTGGTCTAACACACAGATGTCGCTGATTGCAATTTTAAAACTAATCAGCATTTTTTAACTGAAAAGTTAAATTTAATAGTTTTCCAAATACCGGTAGGCTTTCAAACTACCAGTGGAAAACAATATTAATTTTTTGCAACTTTATTAATAATTGTAATAAAGCAAAGAAGTTTAGTAATCGTGAAAAATATTTGTCTGATTTTAACTCATCTTCTCGCTTCATAACCTCTTCAACAAAACTGTGGTTTTTGGAAGAATGTTTCTTACTCATTATCTCTCTATTTCTGTTCCAATCCCCTCTACCCTTGTAAAATTTATCTGTCTATAACTTTATCATTCTCTACGCTCACATACGAACACATATGTGCACGCACGTGTATGTATGCAAGCACGCGGTTTACTCTTCTCAGATTAAAAACTATTGGTTACACCGATTGGATAATACTGATTGGTTTGATATTGGAAAACCAAGAGTTTCTCAATCAATCATTAGAAGGTTTTTTTTGACCCTTTCAATCCCAAATTTTAACTATACACAAAAAATACGTGTACAGTGCTTCATGCATTTTACTGACATTTAAGTGTAATAATATTACTTTTTGACCTTCAGCCCTTTTACTAGCTTGACAACAAAGTGTGACACGTACGTCATAGTGGGACTTGATGGTATGAAATTTCCTAACAATATGAATAAGTAAAAATCATGTGCAGGCTTCCTAAAAAATATTCTCTTGCTTAGATTTGTAGCAAAGCATTATTTAAGTCTTAAAAAATGTTACAATTCAAAAATATTGGTAAAATGGACAAAATCACTATTTACAGCCTAAAAAATATACTTGTATGTACCATTCAAAATACTCGAAGAAATGCTTTTTTAATTTAGTAAACGAACACGAATATTTAAAACTAAAATTAACTTTGAAAAGAAACTAATGGTCGAGTCCGTGGCGTAGTAGTCAGCATCTTACGCTGCAAAGTGGAAGTTTCAGGTTCGATTCCTGGCTAGGGTACAGAAAATTATTACATTTCACATCCAGCGCTCTTTAATCAAAAGTAGTCGCTAACAATTAAAGTTTTTATGTTTGTTATTTCACTCCAATGTGACTTCTATGCCACACTGGGTAAGAAAGGGTTAATTAACCTAGTACTTCCAAATTTAGGGTACCTTACTCCATGAATAGATAAAAATGGTCGATAAAGAAGAATAATTTAGTAGTAAAACTTCCAGCAGTAGGCCTAGGCCTCCACAAATTTACTTAGCTACTTTAAGACTGATTTTGATACCATAACTCCAGTGTTAGTTGATATGGGTGTCCCAAAAGTCCGAGCACAGCCAAATATTTCGCGAACTAGTCATGTTATTCTTCAAAACAGAATAAAATCTTATGAATGTTAATAGAAACTACTGAAAATCACGTTCGTACATTTTTTCCGCCATCTTCAATGCAACCTTTTTTACTTTCTCTTGCCTATATGAATATATAGGAAGGAAAGTATTGTTTTCATCTAGATTTTTCGAAATCGAGTTTTCACCGGATCTATACGTTTTCAGACCCCCTGAACCCAAAAAACATGTTTTTAGCAATTGGTCTGTGTGTGTGTGTGTGTGTGTGTGTGTGTGTGTACAAAATATCTCAAGAACGGGACATCGTACGAACTTGAAACCTAAGTTACATACCACTACCGGACCCGACACAAACATTTTCATCAAAATCGGTCAACCGGAGGTAGTTTATTCGTATAATTTTTCACTTTTTTGCAATTTTCTCAAAAACTGGTCCTACGATTTTTTTAAAAATCGCCTGGTTTACTAAATTTTTTATGCTCTACAAGATCGGGTAGGCGTCATGTTTGCTGAAATTCTTGGTGAGGCTGTTTGTACGTAAAAAAGTGTTTTTTTAAGATTACGGCTTATGTATTATAGCGCAAAATTTATATAATAAAAATTGTAGAGAATTTAAAATTCTAAAACTTTTATTTTAAACATTTTTTGTATAACGCTTAGTTTAGCGGTAATTAGCGATTTTCTGTTTTTTCTCACGAAAACGTGTGAAAAATTGATTTTTTTAAGATTTCGGCCTGAGTATGTATTTTACGACAGAAGTGTATATAATCAAATTTATAGAAAATTAAAAGATCTAGAACTTCTATTTAAAGCATTTTTCTCTACAGAGCCTAATTTAGCGTGAAAGAGTGATTTTCCGTATTTTTAAGCCAAACAGGTCGATTTTCATTTTGCGTCTTTCACTCATAATTAAAATAAGGTTATGTTTTTTGAGTTTAGGTTTTGTTTATTACTAATGTTAGGTTATATTGGTCATTATTTGAATTGGCAAGAGAAAGTTGTGTGAGTGTTTCACACCAGATTTCTTTTTAATACGAAGGTGGTGATGTGGCACATGATTTCCATGTAGAATTTTGCGAAAAATCCACAGGTGCAAACCGTTTTCAAATAACTCTTACCATTTTGAAGTTACAGCCCGTCAAAATCGGGAACACAGTTAAGTTTTTTACCTTATTTAAATGTTGCATTGTCTGGGTGATTTTTTTAGTCCTGTTACCCAATTGTTAATGTCTGGTAATTTTTTTATAAGAAAGGGATATTTTGCTTTGTGACACAAAGTTGGTAGCCCTACTCAACCGGTATAGATACGACAGTTTGAGTTGATTCTCCTTGAGTGGCGTAAAATTTTGTGCTGTTTCCAGTTGTGTTACGAACAGACTGTCTTTTACCCTAGAACAACGGGTTTTCATTCTTGAACAATATTTTGCTACAAAATCGTATGCGAGTGTAAAAGAATCATTTCAAATTAAATTTTTTGGTGTTCCTCCACTCTATTCTAGTCAATTTCTAGGCTAACTAACTGATTTTTAGAGGCAGGTATTGTTTGCAGCAGAAAACGTAGTGGTCGACCAACTCTCTTGACAGATGACGTTAATGAATGTGAAAATAAGATTGCTCAATTCTCCATGGAAAAGTTTACAAAAACTTTCCTCGCATGTTGATTTGTCATCTTCGAGTGCTCAGAAAGCTGCTAAAAAATTGAAATTGTATCCGTATCACACACGGTTAGTTCTACAGCTTCAGCCTCCAGATTTAAACAAGAGATTGTTTTAGGATAAAAGACATTCTGTTCGTAGCACGACCGGAAATGGCACAAAATTTTACACAGCTCAAGGAGAATCAACTCACACTGCCATATCCATACTGGTTGAGTAGGGCTACCAACTTAGTGTCACAAAACAAAATTTATTTTTTTTAGAAAAATATTACCAGACATTAACAATTGGGTAACAGGACTAAAAAATTTGGTGTGAAACACTCACACAACTTTCTCTTGCCAATGCAAATAATTAATAATAAACCTAACATTATTAATAAAATATTAGAAATAAACAAAAACTAACCTCAAAATCATAACCTTATTTTAATCACGAGTGAATGACGCAAAATGACAATCGAACTCAGTTTGGCTTAAAAATACGGAAAATCACGCTTTCACGCTAAACTAGGCTCTGTAGAGAAAAATGCTCTAAACAAAAGTTGTAGATCTTTTAATTTTCTATAACTTTTATTATATACACTTTTGTCGTAAAATGCATACTAAGACCGAAATGTTAAAAAAATCGATTTTTCTCACGTTTTCGTGAGAAAAAAAACAGAAAATCGCAAATTACCGCTAAACTAAGCGTTATACAAAAAAATGTTTGAAACAAAAGTTGTAGGTTTTTAAATTCTCTACAACTTTTATTATATAAGTTTTTGCGCTGAAATTTATATTAAAGCCGTAATCTTAAAAAAACAACGTTTTTACGTGAAAACAGCCTCACCGAGAATTTCAGCAAACATGGCGCCTACCCTATCTTGTAGAGAATAAAAAATTGAGTAAAATAGGCGATTTTAAAAAAAATCGTAGGACCAGTTTTTGAGAAAATCGCAAAAAACTGAAAAATCATACGAATAAACTACTACTTCCGGTTAACCGATTTTGATGAAAATGTTCGTGTCGCGTCCGGTAGTGGTATGTAACTTAAGTTTCAAGTTTCAAGTTCGTACGATGTTCCGTTCTTGAGATATTCTGTTCACACACACACACACAGACACACACACAGACACACACACACACAGACACACACACACACAGACACACAGACACACACACAGACCAATCGCTAAAAACATGTTTTTTGGGTTCAGGGGGTCTGAAAACGTATAGATCCGGTGAAAACTCGATTTCGAAAAATCGACATGAAAACAATACTTTCCTTCCTATATATTCATATAGGCAAGAGAAAGTAAAAATCACTCTTTACAAGCATTACAAAGAAAGGGTTAATAAAGATTTGCACTGATTTGTTAAAACTAAACTAAAATTAAATCTTTTAAAAAAAATCGCCATCGTATTTATTAATTTATTATTTATAACTTATGGGTTAGTTTCCTACTAAGTTCAAAAATTTTTGCCATATTTAGTTTATAAATTTGGAGGTTTACTTAACATGTATCATAAACTGTTGTTTTTACTTTCTCTTGCCTATATGAATATATAGGAAGGAAATTATTGTTTTCATATCGATTTTTCGAAATCGAGTTTTCAACGGATCTACACGTTTTCAGAACTCCTTAACCCAAAAAACATGTTTTTAGCGATTGGTCTGTGTGTGTGTGTGTGTGTGTGTGTGTGTGTGTGTGTGTGTTTGTGTGTGTGTGAACAGAATATCACAAGAACGGAACATTGTACGAACTTGAAACTTGAAACTTAAGTTAGATACCACTAGAGGACCCGACACGAACATTTTCATCAAAGTCCCTCAATTGGAAGTAGTAGTATTTTCTTCGTGTCATTTTTCAGTTTTTTGCAAGTTTCTCAAAAACGGCTCCTACGATTTTAAAAAAAATCGCCTCATTTATTACATTGTTTATGGTTTGCAAGATAGGGTAGGCGCCATGTCTGCTAAAATTCCTGGTGAGGCTGTTTTCTCGTAAAAAAATTGTTTTTTTTTTAAGATTAAGACTTTTAATATGCATTTTAGCGCAAAAATGTATCATGTAAAAGTTGTAAAGAATTTAAAATTCTACAACTTTTAAATTTTTTAGTGTATAATGCTTAGTTTAGAGGTAATTAACGATTTTCTGTTTTTTCTTACGAAATCGTGAAAAATCGCTTATTTAAAGATTTCAGCCTTATTATGCATTTTACGACAAAAGAGTATAGGATATAATAAAATTTATAAGAAGTTATAAATAAATTATTTCTAAACTTTCTTAATTAACGATTACTAACGGTAATTAACGATTTTCTGTTTTTTCTTACGAAATCGTGAAAAATCGATTATTTAAAGATTTCAGCCTTATTATGCATTTTACGACAAAAGAGTATAAGCTATAAAAAAATTTATAGGAAGTTATAAATAAATTATTTCATCTAGAACATTTTTCTCTACAGAGCCTAGTTTAGCATGAAAGAGTACTTAAGCTAAACTAAGGTTGATTTTCATTTTGCGTCTTTCACTCATGATTAAAATTAGATAATGTTTATTGAGGTTAGTTTTTTGTTTATTTCTAATGCCTTATTACTAATGTTAGGTTATATTATTAATTATTTGCATTGACAAGAGAAAGTTGTGTGAGTGTTTCACACCAGATTTTTTTTAAATACCAACCAATAATTCCTAACAGCAAGAAAAATAGCAACATATAAAAAGGTTGTTGTTACAAACAGGCAGAAAGATGTTTTGATTTTGACCAGTGTATCATGTACATTATATTGATAGATATTACAAAACTTACAAAGAATAATTTCAAAAAGTGTAGCGGGGAAAAAACGATATAGCGGTATATTATAAAAGAATTTTTATACTTTACAACATGAATTCTTCATGTTTTTCTGTTTGAAAATCAGTTTTTTTAATAAACAATTTCTTTACCAAGAACCATGGCCTAAGTCTCTCTTATATTGGTTATGTAGGTACCTACTTTGTCTCTGAAACGTTGTTTTTTTTTTAATAAAAAGAAGCTTGCAAATTTTTTATTACTTTTTATAGGTATTTGATTTACCTCAAAATTTCTACTCGTCTAATTACTCAATTGAATAAAAGTCTATCTTTGAAGTATTTAAGTATTTCAATATTTCTGGAGTTCTAATCTGTCGATTTTTTTTTATTCTTGCGATGATAGAATCAATACAGCGTGCTAATTTGCTAAAAATTTTCAAGTACCGTTAATTTGAGTTGTTTATTTAAGGAGAGTCTTTTTACTTTCTCTTGCCTATATGAATATATAGGAAGGAAAGTATTGTTTTCATGTCGATTTTTCGAAATCGAGTTTTCACCGGATCTACACGTTTTCAGACCCCCTGAACCCAAAAAACATGTTTTTAGCGATTAGTCTGTGTGTGTGAGTGTGTGTGTTTGTGTGTGTGTGCGAACACAATATCTCAAGAACGGAATATCGTTCGATCTTGAAACTTGAAACTTAAGTTACATACCACTACCGGACCCAACACGAACATTTTCATCAAACTCGGTCAACCGGAAGTAGTAGTTTATTCGTGTAATTTTTCACTTTTTTGCGATTTTTTTCATTTTTTTTGCTTTTTTCACTTTTTTTCTCAAAAACTGGTCCTACGTTTTTTTAAATCGCCTGGGATACTCAATTTTTTATTCTTTACAAGATAGGGTAGGCGCCATGTTTGCTGAAATTGTTGGTGAGGCTGTTTTTACGTAAAATAGTGTTTTTTAAGATTACGGCTTTAATATATATTATAGCGCAAAAATTAATATAATAAAAAATGCAGAGAATTTAAAATTTTTCAACTTTTATTTCAAAAAAATTTTTTTGTATAACGCTTAGTTTAGTGGTAATTAGCGATTTTCTGTTTTTTCTCACGAAAACGTGTGAAAAATTTATTTTTTAAAGATTTCGGCCTTAGTATGCATTTTATGACAAAAGTGTATATAATTAAATTTATAGAAAATTAAAAGATCTACAACTTTTATTTAAATCATTTTTCTCTACAGAGCCTAGTTTAGCGTGAAAGAGTGATTTTCCGTATGTTTTTATAAGTTGTACTTTTATTTTTATTTGCTAACATTAATTTTCAGTATTGCCTGTACAGTTTGGTGTATAACTATTTATTACTTCATGTTTCTTTTCATTTCAAAACAATTTTTACTATCTCTTGCCCTATCTGAACATATAGGGAAGGAAAGTATGCTTTCATGTAGATTTTTCGAAATCGAGTTTTACGGAAAAAAATACATTTTCAAACTATTAAATTATTTAATTTAATTACATAAAATTAATTTAATGATAATTTCTTTAATGATGTCATGTACTACTCAATCAGTTTATATTTCATTATTGAATGCAGTAACGATATTGAGAAAAAGCAATGTACGAGTCTTTACCTTACCTATATTTAACCTTAACTTGAAGAATACTGGTGTACGATGTTTTAAATATTTTTCCCGTTTTTAAAAACATTGTAAGATTGCATACGAAAATTTCACAAAATATAAAAAATTATGTTGGGGGGATAACAGAAAAGACCCAAGTTTTTTTATAATTTTTTAAAATCAGAATTTTCAAAACAGCTGTGTACTTGCAAATTAATGAAAGCATGAATCATAGCATTTCAAATAAACATACAGTAATATACGCGTGTGCGAACTCACGCATAATAGACAGGTATATATATAATTATTACCCCAATATATTATAGGTAATATAATATATATATTATAGGTAATTATATATTATAGGTATTGTATATTACCTATAGGTATATATTATATTTTACAGGTAATATACAGGGTGATTCACGAAGATATGAAGAAACTTTGGGAGCCCATTGTACATGTAAAAATAATGAAAAAAATTTATATAAACATGGGTCCGGAAATGCTTCGTTACCGAGTTACGGCTAGCGAAAGATTTCCCCCGGATTTCAGCTCATCAGGTGAAATGAGGTCTTCCTGAAATTCTGGAATTCTCGAATTCAATCGTTTCTTATGGTTTTTGACCTGATAAATTGAATAAAACAGGTCCCAGAACTGTAAGTTAAATAGTTTTTAAGAAAAACAGTATCAAATGCAAAAAAATGGAGTGAAAAAACCACATTTTTCATATTTGTTTTTCCGGTTAATTTTACTTTGTACTGTTATGAATAAAAATTCATTTTATCAAACATCTATTCGCTTTCTGTGTACTTCATTTACACCGGTTTGTTCAGAATAAAATTTTCTACATGTTTTATTCAAAAATTTTAACTGTTTTTGGTGAAATAACAAAGTTATTCTTGCCCAAAGATGAAAAAATGTGTTTTCACTCAATTTTTTGCATTTGTCACTGGTTTTCTTAAAAATTATTTAACTTACAGTTCTGGGATCTGTTTTATTCAATTTATCAGATCAAAAACCATGAGAAATGATTAAATTCGCCCCTTAATCATCTTACCAGAATTTCAGGAAGACCTCATTTCACCTGGTGAGCTGAAATCCAGGCGAAACTTTCACTAGCCGTCACTCGGAAACGAAGCATTTCCGGACCCATGTTTATATAAACTTTTTTCATTATTTTTACATGTGCAATGAGCTCCAAAAGTTTCTGCATATCTTCGTGAATCATCCTGTATATATTATAGGTTATATATTATAGGTATATTAAACAATTCTACTGAAAATGGGATCTTATCACCTGCCGATGAACGAAAATAATAATAAAATAAAAACACCCCAATAAGCCTATTCGTTAATGAGATTAACTGCAAAACAAGCGGTGATGTCAGATTATTTAACTTATTTTGTAAAATTTACTGAATGGCCAATTGATTCACGCGTTCAGAAACAGGTAAATAAATGAATGAACAAATTTCATGACTATAAACGATTTTGACAGATGTACATTCTTTATGGGTATTGCCTGTCATACGGTGATTCAGCTCGACTGACCATACAACAGATTTCTGCAGTACGTCACGTGTCATGGGCATTGCGTCATGGGAGAAGTTAAATCATAATGTTGATACTTAATGGACATCATTTCAATTTAACTAATACAATTTTATGAATATTTAATAAAAGACAAATAAGGTATTAATCAGAGCAGCTCTTTCAAAAATTCAACGTATTTGTTATTCGCCAAATATTTGCAAGAGAAGCGTTTATTTACGCTTTCAAAAATATGAATTACTTTATTGCAAGAGCCCACTATTATAATAAAAGGAACAAGGATTTCTTACTTTTACACAAGGTCTCAGACATACCAAAGGCATTTCTGTTACTTAGCACCCAAGCTGCTCAATCTGCTCCCCTTACATATTAAATATACACTGGGCATCATAAATTATAAAAACCTGGCGTGAAACACTCAAACAACTTTTTCTTGCCAATGTAAATAATTAACAATATAACCTAACATTAGTAATAAAACATTAGAAATAAACAAAAAAAACTAACCTCAAAAATATAACCTTATTTTGATCATGAGTGAAAGACGCAAAATGAAAATCAACCACAGTTTGGCTTAAAAATTCGAAAAATCACTCTTTCACACTAATTTAGGCTCTGTAGACAAAAATGTCTAATATAAAAGTTGTAGATCTTTCAATTGCCTATCAATTTGATTACATACTTTTTACGTAAAATGCATACTAAGGCTGAAATCTTTAAAAAAATTGATTTTCTTTTACTGATTTCCATGAAAAAAAATCAGAAAATTACTAATTACCGCTAAACTAAGCGTTACACAAAAAATGGTTAAATTAAAGTTGTAGGATGTTCCTACAACTTTTATACTTATAATAATATTTTATAAAGCCGCAATCTTAAAAAAAAAATTTTTTTACGAGAAAACAGCCTTTCCAAGATTTCAACAGATATGGTGCCTACCTTATCTTAGAGCATAAAAAATTTAGTAAATGAGGCGATTTTTAAAAGAAATCGTACGAGCCGTTACATGTTTTTTGGGTTCTGGGTGTCTGAAAACGTGTAATTCGGTGAAAACTCAATTTCAAAAAATCGACATTGAAACAATACTTCCTTCCTATGTATTCATATAGGCAAGAGAAAGTAAAAAATCTGGTGTGAAACACTCACACAACTTTCTCTTGCCAATGCAAATAATTAACAATAAACCTAACATTAGTAATAAAACATTAGAAATGAACAAAAAACTAACCTCAAAAAACATTAGTGAAATACGCAAAATTAAAATCGACCTCAGTTCGGCTTAAAAATACGGAAAATCGCTCATTCACGCTAAACTAGGCACTGTACAAAAACATGCTTAAAATAAAAGTTGTAGATCTCTTAATTTCCTATAAATTTTATTTTATACACTTTTGTCGTAAAATGCATTCTAAGGCCGAAATCTTCAAAAAATAGATTTTTCACACGTTTTCGTGAGAAAAAAACAGAAAATTGCTAATTACTGCTAAACTAAGCGTTATACAAAAAAATGTTTGAAATAAAAGTTGTAGAATTTTACATTCTCTACAACTTTTACTATATAACGTTTTGTGCTTAAATGCATATTAAAGCCGCAATCTTAAAAAGAAAATGTTCTTACGTAAAAACAGCCTCACGCAGAATTTCAGCAAACATGGCGCTTACCCTATTTTGTAGAGAATAAAAAATGTAGTAAACCAGAATGATTTTTTAAAAAAAATCGTAGGACCGGTTTTTGAGGAAAATCGCAAAAAAAGTGAAAAATTATACGAATAAACTACTACTTCCGGTTGACCGATTTTGATGAAAATGTTCGTGTCGGGTCCGGTAGTGGTATGTAGCTTAAGTTTCAAGTTTCAAGTTCGTACGATGTTCCGTTCTTGAGATATTCTGTTCACACACAGACACACACACACACACACACAGACACACACACAGACCAATCGCTAAAAAACATGTTTTTTGGGTTCAGGGGGTCTGAAAACGTATAGATCCGGTGAAAACTCGATTTCGAAAAATCGACATGAAAACAATACTTTCCTTCCTATATAGTTATATAGACAAGAGAAAGTAAAAAGTAACTAACCATTTGGCTATTGAAGTAGGGAGAGACGCCACAGGAAAAATGGTTACAACAGAAAACAAATTTTTTTATGAGCTTGTCTACCGATTCGATATTTTTAGTTTTTCTAAATTTATTAAATAAAGAAAATAAATTTAGTAGTAAATAAATTCTTTTTTTTGTACAGTTCATATTCTATTGTAGTTGTTTTTTCATTTCTATAGATAATTATATAAAATCACACTAATTTCAATAAAAATGTCTTAGTAGTTTAATTAGTATTTAAGTAACTAACATGTACACTATTTTTCAAAGGTGATGGCTTCTAAACGTATGCATTGTTCCCTACCCACTTTTTTTTGGTCTTTCAATAAAACTTATAATCTATGAACATACAACCTATGAATATTATAAGTATTGCATGTTAACGCACTCTATAATCCGATGTGTTCAGTTCAAGATGCAAGACACGAGTGAATTACTTCGGCTCTTATACGCATGTGTGAGAATGTTTGTCAGGCTGAAACATTCGTAAATCTGACAACGCTGGCAAACCTTCTGATTGGTCTAAATGTGTGGAACAGCAGAGCTCATCAAACATGAAAAGCATACAGTTTTAATTACTAACACACTAATAGATTACCGTAGTATAGTACGTTTGTTTTAGGAAGAAGCTTGTAAGGGGAGGGCGAGTAGGTAGAGTAGGGATAGTTTCAAAGGGGCAAGTGTTGTCTCCTTCTCACTTAATGATCATCCCTTCTCTTTCTAACCGTATACTACGTTACAACTACGAGGTGCTTCCCCCACCCCTAAACAGAACAGCTCAGCGGCACACAGCGTTGGAGGGCAAGCTTCTAGCTAGAACAAATGACCTGTAGTTGCATTAGTATAATGAACAAAATTCTGGTGTGAAACACTCACACAACTTTCTCTTGCCAATGCAAATATTTAACAATAAACCTAACAATATTAATACAAACATAAGATATAAACTAAAAACTAACCTCAAAAACATAACCTTATTTTTAATCATGAGTGAAAGACGCAAACTGAAAATCGAACTCAGTTTGGCTTAAAAATACGGAAAATCACTCTTTCACGCTAAACTAGGCACTGTACAAAAAAATGCTTAAAATAAAAGTTGTATCTCTTTATTTCCTATAAATTTTATTTTATACATTTTTTGTCGTAAAATGCATTCTAAGGCCGAAATCTTAAAAAAATAGATTTTTCACACGTTTTCGTGAGAAAAAAACAGAAAATTTGCTAATTACCGCTAAACTAAGCATTATACAAAAAAATGTTTGAAATAAAAGTTGTAGAATTTTACATTCTCTACAACTTTTATTATACAAATTTTTGCGCTAAATTGCATAATAAAGCCGCAATCTTAAAAAGAAAATGTTTTTACTTAAAAACAGCCTCACGCAGAATTTCAGCAAACATGGCGCCCTACCCTACTTTTGTAGAGCATAAAAAATGTAGTAAACCAGGCAATTTTAAAAACAATCGTAGGACCAGTTTTTGAGGAAATCGCAAAAAAGTGAAAATTATACGAATAAACTACTACTTCCGGTTGACCGATTTTGAATGAAAATGTTCGTGTCGGGTCCGGTAGTGGTATGTAACTTAAGTTTCAAGTTTCAAGTTCGTACGATGTTCCGTTCTTGAGATATTCTGTTCACCACACAGACACACACACACACAACAGACCAATCGCTAAGAACATGTTTTTTTGGGTTCAGGGGGTCTGAAAACGTATAGATCCGGTGAAAACTCGATTTCGAAAAATCGACATGAAAACAATACTTTCCTTCCTATATATTCATATAGGCAAGAGAAAGTAAAAAAAGCACTGAATTGATCTACCCTTGAACATGGGAAACCATAGCTGGGTTGATTAATTTTCCTATCACGAATATATATAAATAGTTTTAGATTTTAAAATTATAATAAAATTAAGGAAATTAGAGTAAAGTGGGGCAAGAGTACGCGGCGGGTAAGAGTACGCAATGCGGGAAATTCGGGTTTAAAGAACTTTTCTTTGGCACGACTGTGGGGCATTGTTAGAAGTAGTGACGCCCAACTGTAGATCAACACGCTTCAAGTCGGTTCTGTGTTGTTTCACAGAGAAAATGAGGTAAGTTTGTATTTTCTTATTCTGATCTAATATTTAGTTCCCTTTAGTTAAGCTCTGTGGTTCGAAGTAACGAATGTGTTAGGAAACCAAATACACTGTCTGAAAGAGGAAATCCAGTACTACAATTTCATGTAGTTCATTGTCAGTGAGTCTTTTAGTTAGGCTGCACCACGTGGCGGAATTATTCTGCACGCACCGCGGGGCAAGAATACGCATTTACTGCGGGGTAAAAGTTCGCATGCGTACTCTTACCCCCAAACAGTGAGACAGAGTACACGTTTCATCAGATGACTCAGAATTATTTAAATACATGTTTACTAAAATTGAGAGAAAATTTATCTGCATATTAAAAAATACGTATTATCATATTTTTATATAAGACCTATAGAGAATATTTTAGGTATTTATTTTAGTAGCAGACTAACACATTTTTATTTGTTTTCACTCGTCAGATTAATACAATGCATTCATAGTCTCATTTTTTCATGAAAATAGTCCACATAATACTGGTATGTATGCAAACATTATAATACAAACAATTAAAATAATTTACTAGCCTAAATGTTTTTTCTTGTTTTTCTAAGTGTTTCAAAACACTAATAAATTATTAAAATTTGTTATTTTATTTTAGGGATCCTCCTAGGAAGACTGACAGGAAAAAATCAGAAGTGTTCACTTCGTCACCATTTAAGCAACAGCTAGTATTATCGTTAACAGCGTCCAAAACACGGATATTAGGTACTAAAGCAAAAAACGGATATTAGGTACTAAAGCAAAAAACTAAAGAAACAAAGAGCTAAGGTATCAGCGCAATGTAAAGCGATTGTAACGAAAAATCCTCAAACTTGTAGGCTTCCGGATGATGCTGGCTGGCAATTCTAGTGATACGACAATTTGTCCAGTCTGTGAACAGTCGTACGTCAATCCACCTGATGAAGATTGGATCAAATGCCATGTGTGTGAGTCATGGTGGCATGAGGCCTGTTCTAGTTATGAACGTATCAGACGTTTTACCTGCGACTATTGTCTGATTGAGATCTAACTAGACTAAAAAATATGAACATCATTTTTTACTTTCTCTTGCCTTTATGAATATGTAGGAAGGAAAGTATTGTTTTCATGTCGATTTTTCGAAATCGAGGTTTTCACCGGATCTATACGTTTTCAGACCCCCTGAACCCAAAAAACATGTTTTTAGCGATTGGTCTGTGTGTGTATCTGTGTGTGTGTGTGTGTGTGTGTGTGTGTGTGTGTGTGTGTGAACAAAATATCTCAAGAACGGAACATCGTACGAACTTGAAACTTGAAACTTAAGTTACATACCACTACCGGACGCGACACGAACATTTTCATCAAAATCGGTTCAACCGGAAGTAGTAGTTTTATTCGTATAATTTTTCAGTTTTTTGTAATTTTTCTCAAAAACTGGTCCTACGATTTTTTTTAAAATCGCCTATTTTACCTCAATTTTTTATTCTCTACAAGATAGGGTAGGCGCCATGTTTGCTGAAATTCTCGGTGAGGCTGTTTTCACGTAAAAACGTTGTTTTTTTAAGATTACGGCTTTAATATAAATTTTAGCGCAAAAACTTATATAATAAAAGTTGTAGAGAATTTAAAAACCTACAACTTCTGTTTCAAACATTTTTTTTGTATGACGCTTAGTTTAGCAGTAATTAGCGATTTTCTGATTTTTTCTCACGAAAACGTGTGAAAAATCGATTTTTTTAAGATTTTGGCCTTAGTATGCATTTTACGACAAAAAACGTATATAACCAAATTTATAGGAAATTTAAAGATCTACAACTTTTATTTAACGTATGTTTCTCTACAGAGCATAGTTTAGCGTGAAATAGTGATTTTCCGTATTTTTAAGCCAGGACTGAGGTTGATTTTCATTTTGAGTGTTTCACTCATGATTAAAATAAGGTTATGTTTATTGAGGTTAGTTTTTTGTTTATTTCTAATATTTTATTACTAATGTTAAATTATATTGTAAATTATTTGCATTGGCAAGAGAAAGTTGTGTGAGTGTTTCACACCAGATTATTAATGTTTCTTTCCAAATGTATTTTAATTTAGTCTGTTAATAATTTGTACTTGGGTACAATGTTTGTAGCAAAATACTCGTAAAATTGGGTACTTGTAGCCAAATAAATAGAATTTAAGTAAAATTAGTTAAGTTAGGTTTATTGTTACAATAGGTATTATATTTACTGTTAACACTATTTTAGTTTAAAAAAATTTTGTGTGTTTTAAATTTGAATTCTCTTTTATTTGTAGACAAATTAGACAACTATTTGAATTTTATACAAACTTGATTTTAAGACAGTTATTATTAACTATTATTTGATGCTAATATTGTTATTGCACATGATACAACTTAATTATCAATAAAAAAATACTGTGAAATAATGGTTTTTGTTTTTCGAATTTATTCTTGCGAAAAAAAGTATGCGTACTTTTGCCCCACGGGGTGCGTACTTTTACCCGGCAGGTCGGGTAAGAGTACGCATTTGACGTAAGTGTGAAAAATATTATTTTCCTGGGAAATGGATAAGCTGATATTTGTTTTAATATTTTCTATTGAAACTTAATAAAGTAACATTATTTTCCACCAATTTCCAAACACGTAAGAGTAACGGCGTACACAGAATTGCTGACGAAATGTTAAATGCGTACTTTTGCCCCACTTTACTCTAACTTAGACTATATTGTAATGATATTTTTACGCACTCTGATATGTG